>PVJX010000870.1:0-199568 GCA_004027295.1 Dolichotis patagonum
AGAATGACAGTCTCTTTAACAAATGGTGCTGGAAAAATTGGCTGTCCATATGCAGAAGACTAAAACTAGACCCATGTCTATCACCATACACTAAACTAAAATCTAAATGGATCAAAGATCTAAATATTAAAACAGAAACACTAAAACTGCTGGAAGACAAAGTAGGTAAAAACCTCAAAGATATAGGGGTAGAAAGAGATTTCATAAACAAGAACCAAAGTACATGGGAAGTACTTCCCAGAATCAATAACTGGGACCACATCTTATTAAAGAGTTTCTGCATGTCAAAAGAAGTTTCCAGCAGAGTGAAAAGAAAACCCACAAATTGGGAAAAAATCTTCATGGACAGCACCTCAGACAAAGGACTTCTGTCTAGAACTTATAAAGGATTAAAAAAAATCAGACCCTCAAAATTCAAAGACCCAATCCAAAAATGGGCATCTGAAATGAATACACAGTTCTCAGATGAAGACATATGAATGGCAAATAAATACATGAAAAAATGTTCATCATCATTAGTCATGAGAGAAATGCAAATTAAAACCACACTGAGATTCCATCTCACTCCAGAAAGAATGGCCAAGATAGAAAACACTACCAACAACAAGTGTTGGAGAGGCTTTGGGGGAAAAGGAACTCTTCTACACTGTTGGTGGGAGTGTAAACTGGTGCAACCATTGTGGAGGTCAGTCTGGAGATTCTTCATGAAGCTGGGTATGGAAGTCCCATTTGACCCAGCTATTCCACTTCTAGGCATATTCCCAGAAGAACTGAAAACATCATACCACAGTGATATATGTGCACCCATGTTTATAGCAGCACAATTTGTAATAGCCAGGCCTTGGAAACAACCTAAGTGCCCATCAGCTGAGGAATGGATAAAAAAGTTGTGGCATTTTTATACAATGGAGTACTACTCAGCTATAAAAAATGAGCACATCAAGATATTTATAAATAAATGGACACAACTTGAGACCATTCTCTTAAGTGAAATAAACCAAACTCACAAGGGTAAATACCATATAGTCTCCCTAGTATGAGAGTTGATAAGCGTATGTAAGACTGTATGGTATGCATGAGTCCCCATCTCATAGCTTTGAAGTCTTTCAAAGTTTTCAATCATCAGTTGGAATGGTTTTATCCTGTTTTGTTTGACTATATCATACGTGATGATATGAACAGCTGTTTTGAAGAAAACAAAACATTATGACAGCTATTGCTGATTTAATATCATCCTTCTTAGAAGTCCTACTATGCTTCTTTTGTTCTACTACCGTTGGTTCTATCACATTGTGTCTTATTGGAATTTGAATATGTGTGATAGTTTAAACCAAATTTTTTTTAATCGAAAATGAGATATTATAGTACCCATTGATCATTTTCTGTTATTTGGTTCAGAAAGCCCCGTAATTCTTTCACTCTATGCATGGCTTTATACTATTGTGTTATGTTCGATATTACTGTATTTGAAACTATGTTCAACTATAGCAGAGTAAGAGATATGGTGTTAGCTACTATTGATGTCCAGTTGTCTTAATGTAAAGTACTGTGTTGCCTATGTTGTCCTGTTCTGATCTGCTCTGTACTGCCTGCTTTTGTTTTATTCTCTTTCAAATAAAAAAAAATAGAGAGAGACGGAAACTGTGTCCTTAATGTGAATCCAGAGGTTCTGTGACCACTTTGGACCAATGCAGAAATGGCACTCTTTCAGTTCTAAGCCTGGCACTGGGTGAAGTGGTCTCTCAAAGCCCTAGGGTGCCTTCTAATGAGTCTACCTACCCTGCTTGAGAGACCACGTGGAGAGGATTCTGAAACTTCCTAGAGTAGAAGAATCCAGCTGAGCCTAGCTTCCTGATTTCCCAAAAGACACGAGGTATATGAGTGAAGATGTCTTAGACCTCCAGATCCTTGGCACCATTACATGGAAGGCAGAATAAACCAGCTGAACCTCGAAACACAGAAACACAGTAATCATTACAAGGTGGTTATTTTAAAACACTAAATTTCAGGATACTTTGTTGCGCCTCAGTCATTAACTTGTAACCAATTAAAAGGCATTCCCATTTCTGTTGCCACTGGTATTTTTAATGATTCCTTGCAACCTTTCTTTTCTGTTCTCAATGTGACACCTGTACTATAATTATTCTACTCCTGGGCTTAATGAAAGAGTAGCTGAATATGGAGGACCACTTTCAGCTGTTATATCAGGCATACAAATGAAGACTAATGTCACTTCAGAACCACTAGCATCCTCAGCTCAGGCTACTGGCTCCTGCCTGAGAATGGCTACTCACTTCTTCAAGACAAGGTAAATAAAGATCCACAGCCAAGCTAATCCAAAAATTAAACAACCTCAGGCTGTGTGTGGAAACTAGATATTTAGACAGTTGTTATTTTGTGGACGGCAACCTTTTTGAGAGCAATGAATCACATCTAGATACAAATAACCTATTGGATACATCGGAAAATGTTGGACAATGTCTGACTTCAGCATCTGTGTTAATGCATTATGATAAATATAAAGTACTGATGCCTCACCATCTGGCTCTGGAACTCTGCTTAGCTACAAAATACCACCTGTCCCTGAGGCTCCAATTGCTTACTATTCAAGAACAGAGTCACTATACAAAAGAGAACTACGCGCACACTTGGAGAGAAGCTCCTGAGAATACTACAGGGTCAAGAATTGTTGAGACTCTCCTACTGACTTTCAGATAACACATCTTCCATTGGTTATAATTTATAATTATATTCTCAAGGAATCAAAGGGTTTTTGTTTGATGTTTGGTTGGTGATTTGCTTCTTTGCAGTCTGAAAATGCAAGGTCAAATGCAAATTCTTAAATGATCAGTCAATATTATTAGAAATGCCAGGTCAGGCATTCCCACACAAAAGACCGCAATGGCTGCTTATTATAAGCTATTTACCATGACCTTAAAATTCTGGCATGATCTTTCCACTGCCAACCTCCTTCACTCTATGTTGTCACTATTTTCTAGTCATTGGGGCCTTTATTAAACACTTATTATGTGGTAGGCTCTATGACAAGTTCTTTAAATCCATTTTTTGACTTAATATTTATAACGGTGCTAGGAAATAGATACTATCTTTACTACTATACAGAGAAATAAAGATTCAGAAATTATGTGTCTTGGTCAAGGTGATATAAACACTGAACATTTGTGGTCAGATATTTAACCCTACACATACTGAATTCAGCTCCCAGATGTGTATTTTCAGATAGTATATCCGCCTGCCTCATCAGTATCTCCACACAGGCATGTGAAACATGACCTAGTAAATAATTCAAATCTTAAAGTTTTATTTGGCTCCTTCCCACCCTGTCTTCCCAGTCTCAGTTGCCCAACAGATGAGGACAAAACCTGGGATGTCATTTTTCACTGATCTCCTTGCAGAAGCTCTTGTCAGGTTTCTGCCCAAAATATAACCTGAATCTGTCCATTTCTTTCCACCTTGTTGTTACTTGGTTGTTACCTTAAGCTGAGCCTCTCCATCTCCTGCCTGGGCCCATGTAGGAAGCTCCTGAGTAGTCTCTCTCCTATATCTCATCCACTTACTATATGGTAGCCATAATGGTCTTTCAACAGTGAACACTCATAAGCTCTCACCCCCTTACAGTAATTCCTTACCATCACTATCACATGCAAAAATGAAGGTAAAAATGTACAAACATATTGTTAAGCCAAAAAACCTAAACACAAAGGGAAGATATACTACAAGAACTCTAGTATGTTTTCATTAACATAAAATTCAAAATAGGTAAAATCAAACTACTGTCACAGAAGTTAGAATAATGTTTAACTTTTAAGGATTCCAATAGAAATATTTATAAAAGGAGACAGGGACCATCACAATGGGATAACTTAAAGCTGTAATCTCACACGTAATAAGAACATTTCAAACAAAGTCATTTCAAGAGGTTGGAAATATACATTGGTAAAGAGTTACAAGGCATGTACGAGCAAACAAAAGCAAAAGAAGAGTGGTAATATTAAAATAAGGCAAGGATGGGAGCCTGGTTAAAAGTTCTAAACAGGATACAGATGAGTTTACTGTGGCAGTAAGAATTTGTGCCCAATATTCATGAAGAAGTTACAATAATCAATAAGCTTTTTTCTTTTTTACAACAAAAAGATAAATAAGTTAAATAAATGTATTATAATTTATTTAAAATGCAACCAAATTGAACATGGTGATACATGCCTCTAATCCCAGCACTATGGGAGGCTGAGGCAGGAAGACCACAAGTTTGAGCCAAACTGGGCAACTCAGCAATTTAGTAAGGCCCTAGCTCAAAATAAGAAAACATAAAGGGCTGGGATGTAGCTAAGTGCAAAAGCCCTGGATGAAGTCCCCAGTACTGGAATAAATAAATAAATGCAACCAAAGTGTGAGACATCAGTAGGCTTCTTTTAGAATCAGAAAGTATGGTACTAAAACAAAAATAAACAGAAAGAAAAATTGAATAGCACATCAAAAACCCAAGTTATTAAGAAATTTAGAATAATTTTAGAAACAGCATAAAATATACAATTTTCATTTGGCAATAAAATATTGACAAAAATCAATCACACACATATGTATATTCATAAAAACTTTATACATTACAGTTACAAATAATCCAATAAAATTAAGAATAAAGTATACTTAGACCATATATATATTCTTCATAGATTATTCTGAATTCTTCTATCTTTATTTTCTTCTCTGTGTTATTTTCTTGCTGTTGTTGGTTTCACAGACAACAGTGGAGTGAAAAAGGCTTCTTTCCAATCATTAACTGTAAATCACTATTTAAATTCAATTCAAGTCCATAAATACTCAGGCTTATGAAAAACAAGATGTATGATTAGCACTGGGGAACAACCACCACCACCAAAAAAAAACAAACAAACAAAAAAAAAAAAAACCAGAGCAAGAAACACATAGCAAATATTTGAAGGACACACTCTATTGAAACGCACAGTGTAAAGAACAAAACTCATAGCTATCACTGTGATGGCAGCCGGGCTGCTGTTTCAGCAAGAAAGTCTCCCCACCTTCCTTAAGTGAGATAGTCCTATTAACAGTCTGGGAACCCTCAGGACCATCCTAATAATAGCAATGCTTGGCAGCATTAATAAATGATGCTGAACAATCTAAAAAATTATGGTAACTAATATTCAGTGTATTCTTTGGAAGATATTTTCATACTGAGCCATATGGGCCACTTAATAAAAGAGAATTTCATTTTTTAAAAAACGTAAGATAAGCTCTTTTCTGGAGTGGCTCCTTGCCTAGCTAAGAGTGGGACTGTGTCCTATAGACTTAAAATAATTGCTCTGGGATAATAAAGATAGATATCTATAGATATCTATAGATAGATAGATGATAGATGATAGATAGATAGATAGATAGATAGGTGATTTGTGTGTATTTGTATGTCTTTAGGAAGCTAGATAGTGAACAAATATAAACTGAATCCAAGGCTTTGGGAGATGTCATGCTCTAGGCAAAAAAACAAAGAATTTAAATTCATCTAAGCATGAACAAGAAACAGTAGTCACTTCTTATTCTCCATTAATCTGTTGATGTTAGAACCAAGACTTAAACTTCAAGAGGTCATGAGGTTCTCCCTTTTTTCTCAAAAGGAATGAAAAAAGAAACCTTTACCTCAAAGAAGCAAACTTTGACTTAAAGCACTTGCTCACTTGTTTGTGTGGCCTTCCTACCCAGCTCCTCCTCCTGCCTGCTCTCCATATCTCCACAGGCCATATTTTGCTCAGAATCTTCACCCCAGGTTCTAGGCAGAACTAAACCAATGGAACTACGGTCTAATATTTATAAAACATGACTTGTGAAGTGAATAGTGGGCCTTTTTCTTCTTGTGAATCTTGTAGCATGTTCTCCTAGAAAGGGACCAACTACATTAGCCCTGGAATTGGAATTTGAACCTGGAATCACAAGCTTAAGAGCTGCTGATCTAGCATCAGACCTTGGCTTTCAGAGCCATCAGTACATGTCCACCACATCAAATGGGTGGTGGTTAGCTCTGAAGAGGAAGCATCTCTATATAAGCAGATTTTCAGAAAATATAGTTATTAAATTAGCAGTGAAAATCAAATGGATCATATTAGAAGGCACAGAAGGAAGAGAATTGACAGTTATGATACTGATCAATATCTCTGAGACAGTGGTGCTTGGAAATACAATTCCCACACCAACAGAATCAGCATCATTAGCTAGGAAACAGAGATGCAGCTTTTCAGGCCACTGCCCAACCTGTTGAGACACAAATTTTGTGGGTGAGCGTCCAGCAATTCATGGTAATTCTGTTAAATTTTGAGAATAAGTTCACTAGGGTAAGAAAAAACTCAAGTCATAGCACAATGAGTCTCAAATTTTATCTTATATCAGAATGCCTTAGAGAGATCTTATTCAAACAAAGATCACTAAACCCTATCCTAAGAATATAAGATTCAGTAGGGACAGGAGCAGCAATTTGCATTTCTAACAAGTTCCTAGATGCTGCTGCTGCTTTTGCTGCTGGCTCTGACAGTCCAGGAACCAAACTTTGAGAACTGACAGTCTACACATAGATTGAGAGAAGTGGAAGACCTCCTTGATCTCAGACTAAAAGAGATGGGAGAGTGGAGTAATTCATGACTACATAGATATGTCAGTGGTTTATACAGAGAAATACTCTGCTCCCTTTAGGCCCTCAGCAGTTGCTGAGTTCTCTGCCCTCCCAGTGTGACAGTGGTAAAGTCAGCAGTGCAGAACAGGCCAGGTGAACCATCTTCAAAGTGGCTTCTGGGAACCAACATCCAAGGACCAATCAAGTTGATGGCAGGCCAGTAGATACCTGCATGAAGAGAAGAATGTGAAAAAGAGTTCCTGGCTACCACCTGACCGTTAGCACTTGGGAAGGTTCCAGAATTCAGCCATGAACACCAGTTGAGGCACCCATTGGCATGGATCCACGCTGGCACACCAGGCTGAATTTTCCCTGGCATGGCTATTCTTCCTGATATCAAGGTAACTAGGAATAAATCATTTATTGGAATAATGGAAGGAATGAAATTAGAGCAAGTGACCAATTATACACAAAATACACTTAGGAATTGAAATATCACAAACAAAAATAAATTAGATACAAAAATTGTAACATAAAGTGGATATTACAAAAGGGAGAGGCCTGGTATTTATGTAGTTAGTAAGTTTGTTGCCAATTTTAAAAAAGAAAGAAAATTAAGAGAGGAAGGAAGAAAAAGTAGAAAGGGGAAAAGAAGTTTTTAACACTGCAATTAATCACTGGGTGCTGCTGGGGAGCACGCCCAGGCCCCTGCAACACTAAGCACACACCCTAACACTGAGCCACACATTCAGCCAGGAAAGGTTTTTGGATTGAAAAAGATACAGCAAATTATGTATGAGACAATGTCCATATTTCTCTGACAAATGTCACAGTGAATTTAATAAGGCCACCACTGCTTCTGTCCTTCAGTAAATGCCAAAGAGACGGGCCCCGGATATAATTCAATGAAGGCAGTTCCGGAAACAGACAAGATAATGTGCCCTAACTTAATCCTGGAAACCTGAACTACTGAAAGGATGGGTGGGTAATCCCAAAGGAAATTTAACAGTTTAGCAGGGTATTTTCTGAATTTGGGAGGTTGCTGCTAGCCCACTACATAGTGTAAATATCTAATGACTGTACCCTCAAAATACTGTTGCCCTTGAGTAACAATGACATGACAATGCTCTTCTCCTTTTAACTAGTCTTTAGAGCATGCCAGTGATCTCTGTCACGTTACATTCTCTCATAATGTCTAAGTCCATATTAAGGCATTTCTGGATTAGTTATAGTTTAGATGAATTGTTTTTTTAATTATATGAAGCATATTAAATCGACAATATTTCTTTATTCCACAATGTAAGATAGGCTAGTGCTGTGTCCTGAAGCAGAGCGACTGTAATTAGTCATTTCACAAGCTGGAATGTGTCTATCCATACAGGTTCCCAATAAACATGCACTGGATGAATGATTATCAAGGATGCTGTTGTGTCATTTTCTCCTACATGTCCCAGAGTTTGAAAGAGTATGTCTAATGGTTTGTATTTTAACAATGATGAGTTTACTTTTTCAGATGGGTATGATATGCTTAGTTTTATCTCATGGACTCAACACAGTCAAATGCAGAGGGACATGCATTTTGGCCTCAGCTCACTGACTTCAGATAAATGAAAGGTTTCTTGAGATTATGTTTGACCTATTGATTCCCACAGAGTTTCACTTAAAAAAAAAAAGAGTGAAAGACACTTTCTGGTTGTGGAATACTGCCTTAGCTAAAAAACAAAACAAAACAAAACTTCTCTCAATTATACGTGTGATTTTTTTTTTTTTTTTTTTTTTTTTTGTGGTGGAATTGAACGCATGACCTAGCGTTTGCCAAGCAAGCACTTACGGCACTGAGCTAAACCCCCTGCCCAATACATGTGATCTTTATCTCACAACCTAACCCAAATAAATCCCAGAAAAATTTGAGATAATTATAGAAAATGTAATAATTTGTTAAAAGTAAAATAATATTTGCATGAACATTTATCTTACATTTGAGAAAGGATTCTAAACTTAAAAAAACTAAAGAGCCAAGTATGGTGGCACAGGCCTGTAGTCTTCATACTCTGTGAGTCTAAGGCAAAAAGATCAAAAGTTCAAGCCCACCCCAGGCAAGTTAGCAATTTAGCAAAACCCTGTCTTAAAATAAGATATAAGAAGGTTTTGGAATATAGCTCAATGTGAAAGCCTTTTTTTCTGTCCCCAGTACAACGAAGGGGAAAAATCATAAAATATTTTTTAAAAATTTTAGATTTTTATTGCATAAAAGTTAAATTCTCCTGCACATGAAAAAAATCTAAAGACAAACAAAAATAACATAATTTTGCTATTATGAAAATATTTAATAGCCTTAAATTATAAAATACCCCTATAATCAGAACAAAAATTAATTCTTCAATAAAAGATCTGGTAAAGAGCACTGCCAATTTTAAGATAAAAACAAAAAATTAGACACACTTTAAATAATAGTGGTACAAAAATGGAGATGAAATTCCTACATATTTCAGAAATAACAATACTTAATGTAGGCAAAAGTATAGATTTTCTGGAAAGCATTTTGATAATGTGCCAAAAACCTGTATGTTTATGTATGCATCGAAAAAGTTAGGAGGCAACATACCAAGGTTTTAAAATATTAATTGTGAGTCAGATGTGATTATGCAGACCTGTTATCCCAGCACTTGAGAACCTAGGGCAGGAGAATCATAAGTTCAAGGTCAGCCTTGGCTACGTAGTAAGACTCTGCTCAAAAAAGCCAAAAACTAAAAATAAAGTATGAAGTATTAATTCTGGGTTGTGACAGTATGATTGAATATTTCCTTCTTTGTGCTTTTGTTTTTACTTATCAAATTTTATACAATGATCACATATTATTTTCCCAACTTTAAAAAATAGCATGTTAGTGTCTGGGATTTAGCTCAGTGGCTTAAGTGCCTGCTTGGCAAGCACAAGGTTGTGAGTTCAATCCTGGTACAAAAAAAAAGCATATTAAATTTAAAATGAACTAGAACACCTGGTCTAAACAGTAGATTCCAGAATGTTTCCATATAACATTCAGTTTTTTTTTTCTAGGTAAGTTATCTGAAGTACATTCCCTGGGCTCCATGGTCAGAGATTATGTCACGTCCTTAAAGCTGTTCTCAATTCACTTCCCCTGGGGCAGGTGCAATGCAGCGATTACACAAGTCCTTTAAGATTGTACCTAAATTACTAAGAGCCAAGTCAAACCTGATGAGTCAGATATATAGTTTGTAGTAAGAAAAAAAAAATCCTAAGTGTGGGGGTATAGCTCAGTGGGAAAGAATGGATGCTAAGCATGAAGACCCTGGGTTCGAGCCCCAGCACTAAAACAAAAACAAGACAACTTTTCACAAAGAGTAGTCAAAGATGTTATCAACAGGCTTTGGAAAAAACCTTCTGCTCAGTCCTTCTGCTCCTCTAAACATTCTTTGTAAAGCCCCTAGAGGTCTGAGAGTGCTTCCTCTGAGTTCCCAGATTGTTTTCACTTGACCTCAGCATTTATTGCAGTTATTGCAATATTTTGTTCAGTGTCTACCCTGCCCCATGAATTCCTTTTGCACAGATCTCTGCTTTGCTCACCTGTGTAGCCTCAGAGCACGGTGTTGGGCAATCTAAAGCATTTCTTGCCCGGGGTTTCATCTGAATCCTGAGGCTTAAAATGAATTTAAATGAAAAATATTAATCTTGAGCTAGGATCGCTGAATGATGGAGAATCCTGCCTGCTTCCTCAGCTCAGCATGGCAAATCCCACACATATAAAATAAGTGGTTTCAGATTATTCTGCCCAAAAGTGGCCGTATGAAACCCAAACCTTGTATCACTCTCACATGTTCTATTACAACTCTTCCTGTCCATCAACAGCCTAAGCATTAACTCAAATAAGCATTTCTTTTATTAACTTTGCTTGGAAATGACTACATGAAATCATGAAGCAGAATTGAAAGTTTCTTGTTTCACTGAAATTGGATCAACATTTACTGTCACACACTAAGTGCTGTGGTCACTGTCTAGCCAGGGGCCTTTTCTCTGTTGGCTGCAGGACTGTTGCTTGTTTGTATAACCAGAGGCCAAGGTAAATTTGAGCTCTGCCAGAATCTGAAGAGATTCTGGGAGACCATCAAGCTGCTAAAATCCTTCCATCTGGAATTTACCTATCTGTGCTACTTACTCTGCTGGGAAACCTCCATGATCCCTTCCAACTGGAGAAGCAACATCCTGAAAGGGCTCTGGGCTCTGTGAAGGCCGACCCAACCACTCCTTCCCTTCAGCCTCCACTGGGTTTTGAACAGGTTTTTTCTCATGTCTGTTCCTCTTGCTGAACTTTACAGTCTTTGAGAACAGGGATAGTATTTCCCATGTTTTTGTAGCTCAAGTGCCTAACATAGTGGCTGAAATGGAATCTGTCAAAAACGAATTAAACTGAATCACTGGGTAGGGGTGATATTCTTAAATGATTATTATATATTTAGACTCACAGTGGGAATTCCAGCTACTTTGAAACAGAATTCTAACCTTTTTCTAGAGCATAGTGCAGCTGCTAGAAAACTTTGATTCAGAGTTCTATCATGTTACTAGCTTTATACTCTAGTAAATTAATACCTCTTGAGTCTCAATATCCTGATGTAGTAAAAGGGGATGAAAATAACTATCATTGTCAGGATTAAATAAAATTATGCCACTCTCCTGACACTGTAGGGGGAGGAACAATCTGATACCTGTGTTTAGTGTTTCTCCTATGCGTACAAAGCAAATTTTCCCACCAAAATGTTTTACTTGTTCTTTTGGATTCTTACTTTTTATTCCTATAGAACAGGAGTCAACAAATACTTTTTGTAAAAGGCCAGATAGTAGATATTTTAAGCTCTACAAGCCCCCTGTCTCTGCTTTTGTTGTTGTTATTGTTTTTTATTTCTTTAAAATCCTTTTAAAATGCAAAACTATCCTCAGCTTATGGGCTACACAAAACCAGGTCTCCTGTCAGATTAGACACATAACCTATAGTTTGCTAAATTCTGCTGTACAGAACTGCTACCAAAGTGTGGTTTCTTAACCACTAATAGCAACTTCTGGGAATTCATTAAAATGTAGATTCTTAGGCACCACCCTGACCTACTGAATGAGAGACTTTGAATTTGAGCCCAACGATCTATGTTGTAAAAAGTCAGTGGTGTGATTCTGATACAGTTGGTCAGCCTGGGCTGCATATTAGAATCACCCAATGAGTTCTAAAGCATGTCACCACCAATCTTCACCCTGTACCAAATCAAAACACCTGAGAGTGGGACCAAAGTATCAATGCTGTTGAAAGTCTTGCAGTGATGCAATGCTCAGCCCTTGTTGAGAAGGCAGTGTAAATCTAGAAATATTTAAAGCTAAAGGTGCGCAATAATTAGAGTCTTCTTGTTTTGTGAGCCTCTTGAAGAAATCTCACCACAACCAGTTAATCAAAGATAGCTATTCAGTACTACATATAAAGCGCTATGTTGGACACAGGATTTTAAAGCATATTAATCCAGTCATCTACCTTTGAGTAATTTGTTATAAGATGGAGACTTCTCCATTTCAAAGAAGCTCATAATTTTGGTTTTACAAGGAAGAACCAACTGGGGAAGCACCACCCAAATGTTCTTTTGCAAATTCTGAGGTTATACCTGCAGATATCCTCACCTCACCATTTCCTCACTTCCTCACTCTTCTCAGGATCAACTGGGCCTAGGAATCCATTATCCAGCACAGAGTAAGTTGTAGCATGTTCATTCTTGTTTCAAAAATGTGTTTTTCCTTTAAGTATTCTGTGGAAAAACCTTTTCATGGTTTCACTCTGGTAAGATAATTCTAGAGTGCCACATTTGACAAATGACATCAGCTAGCCTGCTCTAGCCATAAACCAATTTAGAACTCTTATGAATAATTTGGCTTTAGGTCAAGGTGGTGTAATATGAACCAGCAGAATATACAGCACAGTGTGTCCTTAGCAGCTATCCTAAAGATCAGCAAAACTCATTCCTGTAAGAGAAGCTCATCTGTGAAGCAAGGTCAAGCCCTGTGGTCATCAGAGAAGGATCCTTTAGCTGGGAATCTCGCCTTGCCTGGTGATACTTCTGCTTTGTGACTGCTGTGGAGACCCTCTGGTTATCTCTCTTATACACATTCCATCCTACCGCCAAATACTGCCCCATCTGCATTATTATAAGCATTCCCATTTTGCTAGAAAATTAATTCAGGGAAGGCTGAATTCTTTTCTAATCTCAGGGGTTAAATCCTGATGGCTAGACAAATCGCAGTGATTCTATTTCCTTTGTTTGAATGATTTAAGAGTAAGAATATAACTCACAACTCTAGAGAATGAGATCATAGAAGAAATGTACAGGGTGGGTTCTGGAAAGTTCTTTTCTGTTCAAGTAGAAAGCCAAAATAAAAAGTTTTGGTAGTCCTGGGAATGAAACCCAGGGCTTCATGCATGTTAGGAAAAATCTTCTAAGGTATATTCCCAACCCCAAAAATGTTTCTTCTTAGGTCACTGGATATAGTTATATGAAGACATGATGCCTAGATCTACTATCTTGCAGCAATGGTGAAACATGTCTAAAGCCAAAAGCTAGCATGGCATGATAGAAAGATAATGCATTAGTCAATGTTCATCATAGAAATAGATTCAATAAGATATATATATATATAGTTTTCACAAGAATTGGCTTACACAGTTATGGGAGCCAAGAAGTCCCCCAGCCTGCCATCCACAAACTGGAGCCCCTGGAAAGCTAGTGATATAACTCCCAGTCCAATGATAGAGGCTTGAGAACCAGAGTAGGATGCTGGTGGAAATCCCAGAGTCAGAAGGACTGAGCATCAGGAGCTCCAGTGTCTAAAGGCACTGTTAGCTACATAACCAGCTATGAATCCTGTAGAACAGTTTTGTGCCTGTTGACTCTAAGCACATGCTTATTAGCACCAGGTGTATTTCTGTGGGAATAAGGAGGGGTTTTTTTTTTACTCATTTCTTTTGTAGTTTTCACCCTTACTAACATAGCTCCTCTCCACCACAGTACTCCACTGGGTACTTTATATCTGCCTCTTACTCATAAGGACCTAATCAAACTATCAGCCCCATCCACGCCATATAGCAATACAGTAAAGGACAGGCCCTACCATGTAGGTGTTTGCATTTTCATTCTTTGTTTATTATTATTACCCTTGACACTGTCATCACCAAACCCATCCACCTGAGCTCCTTAAAAACTTCTCTGTATGTCCAGTGCTTCACGCAGAATAGGCATTCAATAAATGTGAGAAAATGCTTGAGTGAATTCTGTTTGCAAATAGAAAGCCCACAAGTAATTATAGAATTTAACAATATTCGTGGCTTTATTTTTAAAGACAGAAATCCAAAACCTAGGCTTCTCTTGCCACATCTAATTAAAAACCAAACAGTGAAAAGTATTACAGTTCCCTTTTTAAGAATTAGGTGGCCTCTCTCTTTTCTCTTGCTCTGAATCTAATGTTTACTGTCTCTGGAAGTTTTGGGATCTTAGTAATCTGATTCTGCAAGATCTTTCATTGAAGCTAAAGAATGCCATCATTTCCAGTTACAGTTCTCTGTCTCATTGAAAGGGGTAAGTCTGTGTGTGTGTGTGTGTGCACGCATGCATGCATGCAATTTTTGGGAAAAGCTTGCAGCTGTATCAGTTCTACAGTACCTTGTTTATTGGACAATTTAGAAGTTGTGGACTACATATAGCATTGTCTTGTAGAAGTACCTTCACTGCTACTGTCTCATCCAGCAAACTGACTTTGGTAGCTGGGTTAAGAGAAAGATTGACTTTGTTCTTCCACCTAGTGAGGGGCAGATTTATACTGTTCACAGTATAAATGAAGCGGTCTTGGGCACAGATGAAAATGTTATCCTGCTTTCTTCTGGAAATTTCATCATTTGCCTTAGAGAGGGGTGGGGGAAACAAGCTACTTCTTCCAAGGATTAAATGCCTCAAGAACCAGATCCTACCCAGTGAGAGACTGAATACCCTCAACAGAGAGAATGGAGTATCATGCTGATATGTGGATTCTCTAGAGCCGATTCTGCTTCAGACATTAATCCTTCTCTGAACAGCACTTCTGCAGTAACTCCACAAAGGGGGAAAGCACGCTAGAGCATAAGAAACATGCATATCAAATGTGCTTCCTGAAGCCTGTGGTTGTCTGTGTGAGAATGTAAAAATTATAAGCTGAGCCAGGCATGATGGCACACATCTATAATTCCAGCACCCTGGAAGCAAGAGGCAGAAGAATTGTAAGTTTCACCCCAGCCTGGGCAATTTAGCAACTCAGGGAGACTGTTTTTAAAAGCAAAAAAAGGACTGAGGTTATAGCACAGTGTGAATGGATTCCTTGAGTTCAATCACCAATAAAATACAGAGACAGAGAGAGAGAGAGAGAGAGACAGACAGACAGACAGACAGAGACAGAGACAGAATAAAGAAAGACAGAGAAAGAGAGAGTGGGAGGGAAGGGAAAGGGAGAAGGAGAGGCAGAGAGGGGGAGAGGAAACAGAAGGAGGAAAGGGAGGAAAGAAGTAGACAAAAGAAGAAAGGAAGAAAGGAAAGAAGGAAGGAAGAAAGGAAAGAAAGAAAGAAAGAAAGAAAGAAAGGTTGATCATTAGCTGAATAACTAATACCAAGGATTAATATTAATCCCTCGATAATGTTGAGTCTTTACCAAATCCTTACTAAATGTTCCTTATGAAATAATGACTTGATTGTATGTCTCTTTCTTTCATTAAATTTTAACTGCCTTGAATCCTGGTACATGATTGCAAGTCATCTTTGTAGCTTGGTGACTAAAATTCTTACAGTAACAGACATTCAGTAAATATTTTGAAATGTAATAGTGAGAAGGACTGAGTGTGGAGTCAGTCAATTGACAGGTATTTACTAAGCCTAAAAGAAATAAGACAGAAACTATAAGTAAAGATATTTTTCTTATATAATGAGAAGAGCCTGGGGTTTAGAATCAGATAGACAATGTTTTGAATACCTACTTTGTTACTCACAGATTGTTCTAATTTGAGTGAGTTAAGCTCACTAAGCCTCAGTTTCATCTTTTGTAAAATGGAGATCACAAATTTCTCAAAGGGTGATTGAGAAAGTTAAATGAGGGATGCTATGTCCTTAATTGTGGCCCCCTCCTAATTCATGTTGAAGTTCTAATCACCAGTACTGAGAATGTGACCTTCTTTGAAAATAGGAAAATACCAATTGCAATTATTTATGATTCAGTAGGATGTCTCCACCGGACTCCAATAGGATTGGTGTCCTTATAAAAAAGGAAAATTTAGAGCTGGGTCTGGTGGATGAAATACACCTGTGATACCAGCACTTTGGGAGGCTGAGGCAAAAAGATCTTATGGACTACTTAGTGACTTAGTGAGACTTAGTGAAACTTTAATTTTAAAAATTAAAAAATTGTAGAAGGAAAAATTGAGAAATCAGTGTGTGCATAGGAGAGAACACTGTGAAATGAAGGCAGAGATCAGAATGACATTCTACAAGGATTTTCAGCAAACCACCAGGAGCCAGAGGAAAAGCATGAAACACACTCTTATTCACAGCATTCAGAAAGAAACAACCCTAGGAACAAAACTTGATCCTGGCCTTCTGGCCTCCAGAATTTGGAGGAAACATATTTTTTTGTCATTTAAGCCACTCTGTTTGTGACATGAATTAGAGAAAGGCAGTGTCTGGCATAGTAGCTATTCAAAATGTGTGTGCTTTCAGCGCTGTACTTTTCTCAATGTTTATGTGTAAGAATGACTTTGGCAGAAGGAAAACACTTGACGACAAGAATTACTGAAAACAGTAGTGAGTGATGATATAATATTTATATTGGAAGGTAGAGATTGCCTACAATTTAAAATAGAAATGTGAAGAAATGGTATACTATATGGTGTGAGTAAAATATCCCTCTCTAGGGACTATTAGGGAAGGGGGAGAGGTAAAGGGGAGGGGAAAAAGAGGCTAAAAAGGGAAGGTGGACACAATAAAAGCATAATGCATGCATGTATGGAAACGTCACCATGAAATCCATCAATCTATACAGTAATGTGTTAATAATTGTAATTTTAAAAACTGACATTCTCAAGAAGTTGAGTCTTTATTTTTATCCAATATTTTTCTTTTTGAAAATAGAAGTAATGGCAACCAAGAAGATCTTTTTTTTTCTTATTGCTGTAACAAAGTACCTGGGGCTGAGTGATACATTAAAAAAAAGTTTAGCTTAGCTGAGTGAGATGGTGCATGACTATAAAACCAGCATTTGGGAGGTGAGGTCATGAAAGGTCTTACTGAATGTATGAACCAGTCTTGATTTTATCTTGTTTACAGTAAATAATTTTTTGTACACTGTACATAGCAAAGTTTACCATTTTCATGATTTTTGAGTCTGCAGTTCTGTGGCTTTAAGTACATTCATAATATTGTACAACCATCACCACTACCCATTTCTAGAACTTTTTCATTGACTTAAAACAGAAACTCTGCTTAATTATTACTTTCCCCAAGACCCTGCTAGCTGTTATTCTGCTATCTCTGATTTTGCTTATTCTAGGTGCATTATATGAATGAAAGCATATGAGGTGTGATCCAAAAATCCAGTGACTGTCTACATTTTAAAAAATTTATTACAGTAAAAGACACATTGCAATTAATTTCCCAAAACAATACTCTCCCTTGCTTCAAACGCACTTATCCCATCCTTCCTGCATTTTCTGAAGTAGTTCTGGTTCTCTTCTGTGAGGCTCTTTTCATGGCTGTCTCAATGTCCTAAAAACATTCATGGCAATTTCTATTAAATAAATACATTTTGGTGTGTCTTCATCCACTGGATCTAGCACTATTCGACTTTTGGCTCTTTCCTAAAGTCAAAGTGACCACAAAAGGTAAATGTTTTGAATCAATTCAGGGCATCAAATCAGCCGTGGCAGAACAACTAAGGGCATTCACAAAAGCAGACTTCCAGAGCTGCTTCAGAAAATGGCAAGAAAGAGGGGATAAGTGTGTTCAAAACAAGGATATTTTGAAGCATATTAGTGTAACATGTCTTGTACTGTAATACTTTGTGACTTAAATATTCACTATGTTTTATTATACTTTGTACAATGTTTGTGTACTTTATTGCCCAGTTTTCCCTTAGTAGAGTTGTTAGGTTCACCCATTTATTGTGTGTGTGGGGGGGTTAATTTTACTTTATTTTATTTTGAGACAAGATCTCATGAAGATGCCCAGGCAGGGCTTGAATTTTTGATCCTCCTGCCTCAGCCTTCTAAAGTGCTGGGATTACAGGCATGTACCACCATGCCCCACTAAGAATTTTGGCTTTCTTAAGGCAGAATATTATTCCATTATATAAATGCCACATTTTATTATTGCATTTATCTGTTGATGAATATTAGGGGGTTTTATGTTTGTCTTTTGGCTCTTATAATAGCACTTCTATAAACATTAACATACATACATCTGTTTGAGTAACAGCTTTTAATTTTTGGCAGGGTATTTACTCAGACATGGAATGGACAGATCATATAGTAGTTCCATATCTAACTTTTTACAGAGGCTGTACCATTTTACATTCTCACAAGTGATGCACAAGAGCTTCATATCCCTTTTCTGTTTCCTTCACAACACTTGTTATTTTCTGTTGGCGAAGGTGGCCATCATAATGCATGTGAAGGGAAAAGTGCTATCTAACTGTGGTTGTGATTTGCATTTCTCTAATGTTTAGTGTCGATGAGTTTTTTACCCATGTGCTAATAGTCAATTGTCTGTCTTCTTTGGAGAAATGCCCATTTAAGTCCTTTGCCTATTTGTACACTGGCTTGTGTTTGCTTCTTTGTTGTTGAGCCGCAGGAGGTATTCCGGATATTGCTTACTTACCAGATACATGATTTGCAAATATTTTCTTCCATACCATGAGCTGGCTTTTCACTTTGTCGGCAGAACCTTTTGATGTACAAAAGAACAGTAAGTAATTTTAAGTGAAGAATTGATCTTGTCCAATTGGTGTATGGAGAAAGGGTCAAGGTCGAGGAGCAATGGGGAGAGGTTAGATTCTCATAACATCTCCAGTCAAGAAAGGATGGGGTCCCAGCCGAAGCAGAGAAAGAATAGAAAAAGAAGACTTACTAGAAGGTAAAGAGAAACAGGATTCTGGTTGTAGTGGGGATAAATAGGACAGAGGGGGGAAGGAGTTTTGGGAAACTACTTGAATATGCATCAAGAAATGAAGAGGATGTGACTTGAGGAAGCAGAGGTAACAGCAAAGATGAAGGGCAGGTTAGATGAGAATCAGTTCTAGTTGCTTGAATGGGTGTGAGGGAGACGTAATTGATAACTCTAAACTTGGCAACCCAGGAAAATGCCACCTTACTTTACGGTTAGCAATGTAAATTACATTAGAGTTTGTCACCAGACTGACCTAGATATGTTGGCTCCTGTAGCAGAATGATTTACTTGAGCCTACCCAGAATCCTCCTTTCACCGTCCTCCCTTCCATTAGAATCAGTTCTTCTGAAAGTATCTTCTGTGATTTATCACTACTGACATTACCAATCTCAAATCCTTTTAGCACAGGTATGGGATAATAAATAAAACTCTGGATCACCAGTTACTAGCTTAGAGACCAAGTCACTTAAATTCCATGAGCTTCCATGTCCTCATCTGTTAAACGAGTATAATAATTGCACCTTCCTCACAGGGGTATTTGGGGGATCAAGTGGAACAGGGTCAAGTCAAACCATTAGCTCTGGGCCTGGCTCATAGAAAGCCTCAGAGCTTGTGAGCTGTTTCAGGTACTCTTCCACCTCCATGTCCAAGCAGTTAGATCTGAGAGAGTTTGAAGGCTGTGAGGAAACAGTCATGCACCAGTGAAAACAATATGTGTATCCAGTCTCTTCTGCCCAGTGAATGTAAGGAAAGAATTTAAGCTCTGGGATGAGAAAGCTCCAGGTTTAAGCCCCGATCTTCTGTTGGCTGACTGTATGACCTCTGTCAGACCTAGACAGAGTGGCAGCAGCCACTTCCTGTGGTGAAGGGAACTCTGGTTCTGACACTTTCCACAGAAGTTTGTGCTGTGTTTTGTCTGTATTCGGAGGTATTAGTTACATCCAGTAGAAGTGCAGCACACTGTTCACTTACAGCCCAGATCTGCAGACTCAGGTTGAATCCCTAACCCACAGGAAGCGGTGGGACACCTGGAGGACACACAGGGAAGGGGCCAGTGTTTGTGGTGTTGGGGTATTAGAAGGAGCACATACCTAGTATCAGAGACCACTGATTGCAATAGTGGCTGGTGTTTTCCGCAGTGAGGAAGGCAACACTTAGGGGCTGGATCCTCCGTTTGTTAGCCAATCTAATCCCAGCACTGGGAGTCTGGGACAAGAAGATCTCTCTGTGAGTTAGAGACCAACTGGGCAACACAGTGAGGTGACGGTTAGGCTGAACTTGCCTCTGAAATCAGACCAAAAAAACTGAATTAATGACTGATAACAAAAATTAGAAAATTTTCCTGGACACAGGAACACATACTTATAATCTCTGCACTCTGGGAGGCTGAGATAGGAGAAGAGTAAATTCAAGCCCAGCCTAGACAACATGACAAGTATCAAGACCCAAAATAAAAAATAAAAAGGGCTGGGGATGTAGCTCAGTACGAAGGCCCTGAGTTCAATCCCCAGTTTCTAGCCTCTCTTGATAAAGCAACATAAGACTCATTTCTGAAGGTGTCAATAACAATCTGGATCTCAGAGGGTCGCTGCCTCCTTCTGATGGGGACACTTGATGCACACCAGTCTCCATCCAGCTGGCATTGCCTCTCAAATTACTTCAGAGCCCCTGCAGGCACGTGACTATAGATACCTTAAAACTCCCACATCATTTCGTGTACAGTTCAGCAAGTAACAAATATTTATAAAGCACCTACTAAATGCCCGTTATGGTTCTGGTTACTCTTCTAATCCAAAAACCGGGGAAAAACACCTCACTTCTATATTCAAGGCTCTTACAGTCTAGTTCACAGGCCTCCCGGTGTGACACAGTGTTGCCAAGCTTGTGAAATGTAGTTAGTCTAAATCAAGCTGTGCTTTCTGTAAGTGTAAAATACACACTGGATTTCAGAGATATACTGCAATAAAAAGTAAAATACATCATTAATATTTTTCATATTTGTTCCACGTTGAAGCCATGATATTTTGATTTGTTGGATCAAATGTAGTCTACTATTATGAGTAACTTCATCTGTTTCTTTTTAATTTCCAAAAGCTACTAGAAAATTTAGTTACATATGTGGTACATATCATATTTCAGATATTTCATCTCCAGCACTGGTCTTGATTGTGAATATGTGTGTAGCAGTACCTTATCCAAACTTCCAGAAGTTGGGGTACAATGTACACCCTAATGAACATGGAGTATGAATCTGAACAGGTGAAATGTGGCCAGGTTTGGGTCTCACTTCATGGAACCCAAACCTGTGCTGAGAAGTCTGTCCTTCAATCTCATTCTGAGCCTTCATCCCTTCTGTTGAAGCTGGGACTCACTGGTGGAGAGATAATGAAGATCAAAGCGGGAGAGGAGGTCATAGGTTTAGCATTTGAAGACCTCTGGAAATGTTGGATGTGGTGGGGCTTGTCTGTCATCCCAACACTTTCTAGGCTGAGACGGAAGAATCACTGAGTTCAAAGCCAGCCTGCATATAATACATAGAGTTCAAGTCCAGCCTGAACTACATAGTAAGACCCTGACTTAAAAAAAAAAAAAAATACAAACACTTTGGGGAAGTTGTGTTTATTTGGATCTTCCAAGGAGGAGCAAATTCCCAAATGGGACTAAGTGTGCTGGGATTTTAGTAGGGAAATTTTGAGGGGAGAGAAAATAGGGCTGGGACAGGAAGTCTGAGCCACAGTGAAGGACAGAGGAGGAAAATATAGCAGGGGGCTCTGGTAATCTAAGAAAGGCTCAGCAAAGGTCAGAGGAGCTGAGGGGCAAAACCGGAATGTTCTGTATCTGAGGGAAATGAGTAGCCTGGTCCTGGGCTGAAAGCAACGCCTGGGGCAGCAACCTCTGTACAAGTACGGTGGGGAGGAGGAGGGAACGGGGAGGGAAGTAAAAATACTCAAGATTCAATAGGTATTTTTACCAATATTCAAGATCACTGTAATTACTATGTATCAGAAACATATACTAATAGAAGAGAAACTTAGAAACAAACAAGCAAAACAGCACAGCGGTGGTTTTCAGAGCATAGCTGCAGGGCCTGGGCCTGCCGGTCCTCCGGAGCTGGAGAGCTGGAGCCTTCCTTTGGCCACCTCTGAGGCCATCGCTGATATCCAACAGGCCCACAGTTGATCTAGAAAAGGCTTGAGCAGCTTATTCTCTGCCAGAGAGCAGACTTAAAATAGCCACTTCTCTCTCGTGCATAAAGAAAAAAGAGCAACCCCAAAGTAAATTGATTATAGTATAAATTGAAGTGTTGGATGTTCTTGCAGTGAGCAAGTGGGTTGACTCAAAATCCGAAAGGTCACTTCCAACTCCAACAGCCCCAATTCTCTAGCTGTTTTCAAGGGAAAATTCTTAAGGGGTAGACTCTTGCCAATCACCCCTTCTCTGACTATAAAAGTAAATTGTGCACTTTGGAGAAACTTCAGAGTAGGGCATGGTTGCCTAGTCCAGTAATACTAGCACTTGAGAGGCTGAGGCAGGTGGATCTCCAGCTTGGACTCGATTCTAACAAAAAGTGGGGCATGTGGTGCATCACTGCTGAGGCAGGAAGTTCACAAGTTCTAGCCCAGCCTGGGAAACTTAGCAACTCAGTTGAGAACTTGTCTCAAAATTTTGAAAACTAAAATAAGAGGATGGGGATGTAGCTCAGTGTAGCTCAGTGGACTCGATCCCTCACTAGCTTAGTATATATATATATATATATATATATCTATCAGTGTACATCTTTATTTATGGTAAATTATGAAGTTAATAATTATTAGGACAAAGGGCACAAAACTTTTAGTACTTTTGATGTATATTTAGGAATGATTTTATCAGCAAGTTAGAAGAGTGCTTGTTTTCCTGAAGCTTCCTCAATTTTTCTTAATTGGTTTTTTTTTTTTTTTTTTTTTTTTTGAGACAGAGTTTCACTATGTAGTTCAGGCTGGCCATGAACTGATTATATAGCCCAGGTTGGCCTTGAACTCTGAATGATCCTCCTGCCTCAGCCTCCTGAGTGCTGGGATTACAGGCAGGAGCCATCTTAATTGGGTTTTGAGACTCAGTCTTGTGTCGTTACTTCAGCCAGCCTTAAACTCACTGTGTAATCCAGGCTGGCCTGAAACACACGGCAATCTTCCTGCCTCAGCCTTTTCCAAGTACTGGGATTGCAAACATGTTCCACCATCCCCATCACTTTCCTCAGCTTCAGAGATAATAACTGAAAATATTTTTGCCAACTGGATCAAAAATGGCACCATATTTTTAACATGTTTCCTTTAAATGCTGGTAACATTGAACTTTTTCATTGTTTTTTTAAACGATTTATATTTCCTTTTTCTGTGAATTATTTCTTCATATTCTTAGCCAATTTCCTATGACGTTTGGGTCTCTTTCTATTTTTTAATGTAAAAGAACTTTTATTTCTTTACTTTTTGTAGCACTGTAGATTCAGCCCACTGTCTCCTATATGCTAGGCAAGCGCCCTACCACTGTGCTACATCCCCAGCCCTCTTTTTCTTATTGATTTATAGAACTCTTTACCCATTAAATGAACAAACCATTTATCTATCAGATACAATGTATTACAAGTATTATGTCCTCTGTCATTTATTTTTCACTTTTATAATTATTTTTTCAGACATTGCTTCATGCATTCAAAACTCGTCTTTTCATTAATGATTTCTGCTTAGATAAGTCTTACTTATTTCAATATTATATTATTTTTTTAATTCTATATATTCCTCTACTAAACGAAAGACAAAAATGACTTTACTTTTTACATTTAAATATATATTCACCTGGAATTTATTATTATATATTGCTAAGGATAGGAAACAAATTTTCTTATTTTACAAATTGCTACTAGTTTGTCCCAAAACTATGATGTAGTTTATCCTTTCCTATTTATTTGAATTTCTATCTTTCACAAAAGCAGTGTTTTTAAAACCTCTTTGTTATTCATTTCCTGTTGTGTTGCACTGTCATCAGATAATGAAGAGGCTATCTTTTCATACTTTGGGAAGCAGATGAACTTTTCCGTTTTGTCAAGAATTGTAGGTCCCAGTCACAATGTAGTCCCAGTGAACTACAATGTGGGCTATTGTGCAAAATAAATTTTAAGACTAATAAAATAATGATGTACATTTTTTTTACACTAGAGTGCTTTTGATGTCTCTCTCACAGTAACATAGTCCAGTATTAAGTTTGTCACAGTGGGGCAGATTAATAGGGACTATACTGGAATCACATCCATGCTGGGCGTGGCTTGTAAAGTTCTTTTGCATTGGTGCCTATGAGATCTGTGTCCCAGGGCTTCTGTTCTTGAATTTCCAGAAAGTTTCTGTTCTCCATGATGCTTCAGAGAATAATTACAGGGCTTCTTCTTGGTCTCTCTGACTCAAACTAGTAGGATTAAATCTCTGTTCTTTACACAGGAAAGCCTAGATTGGAACACTGCACATACCCTTCAGGGCTGAAAAAAGGGGAAAGTTCCTATCAGACAAATAGCCGGAGGAGGTGAATGTGAAATTTATACTGATCTCTCAGATTGATTGGGCAGCTCTGAGAGAGTGAGAGTCATTTACCAAGTAATTAACTGTTGAGAGGCTTAGCTGGGCTGGGCCTCCCCCTCAACAGTCCTGTCTAGCAGCCAGGCCTAGCAGGGGGCCTGTGGTGGGCTCTATCCTGAGCCTCACTGTTGCCACACTTGAGGAAATTGGTGAGTGCCCCTTCTCGCCTCCCTGGCGGCTCTCAACCTGGCCTCCACAGTAACCTTTGCAGTGAAATTCCACTGTTCACTTCTCTGCTTTGTTTCTTAGCTCTTTCTTTGGCAAGTAGTAAACTGAGGGCTTTTTCACATTTTCTGGAACGAAGCTCCTTAGTTCTGTTTTTATGAGAGTTACAGAAATCTTTTTTTTTTTTTTTTTTTTAGGACAGGGTCTCACTTTGAAGTACATGCTGACCTATGTACCCAGGGCTGGCCTCAAACTCTCAGGAATCCTCCTGCCTCAGCCTTCCAATTGCTGGGATTATAGGAATGTGCTACCAAGCCCAACTAGAATTCCTTTTTAAATTCTTTTAGAGTAGGTTTTGACAGGGCATGGGGGAATTAGACCCTTGTGCTCCTCTTATCATCATGAATTGAACATTACTTCTAGTTTCTTTTTACCTCTCATTTAAAAAAATATTAATTTTTAAATATTTCCTTATTGAATCTGCCCATGTAATCATGTAAACAACACAATGAATAGGATTCAGTTGATAAAAATACCAGGACATTTTCATTAGCTGAAAAGTATTAGTCAACATACAATTTAGATGCCTTCAGGACAATAGGTATGATATTTTCTGTTTACCTATGTTTTTGTCTTGTTCTTTTCTCCGTATTTTCTTTTATTCTCTTTCTTCTTTCTTATAGTCAGTTCATATCAAGATACCTAGTGGATGATATCAGGAATCAACAACTGATTTAATAATTGCATCTGGTTCCTCATAATTTAGCTTTGACTAAAGAATTGTAGGAGATTCTAAGCATATCCAAGTGGTGATAATTACAATTACCTTTATAAAACTATGTCTTTCATTTTGGGGGGGAGGGGAGTTACTGGGGGTTGAATTCACTACTGAGCTATATTTTCAGCCATTTATTTGTTTGTTTGTTTGTCTTTCTGTTTTGAGACAGGACCTTGTTAAGTCACTAACTTGATCAGGCTGGGTTTGAATTTATAATTCTGCCTCAGCCTCCAAAAGAGCTGTGATTACAGCTATATCCCACCATCATGGTCCATCTATTATAAAACTACAAGCAAATTTCAAAAGGAGGAAACATGGAAAGACACTCAATGTGTTTAGTCATTAACTAAATGCAAATTAAAACTACAATGGCAATGGCAACGGCAAGCCCTTTGGTGATGTAAGCCTGCACTCCTGGTACTCTGGAAAACTGAGGCAGCAAGATCGCACGTTCAAGTTCAGCCTAGGCAATTTAGAAATTTACCTTAACTCTGTCTCAAAATAAAAACTAAAATTATCTGGGTTGAAGCTCAGATCCTGAGTTCAATCCTCATTACTCCAGGCAAAACAAAACAAAAACAAAACTAGAATGGTACGATATTTCATATCACTAGGATATGAACAGTTATCACACTAGGACAGTGACTGTTAATCATGACATGTCAGCTTCATGGGATTAAGACATGCCTAGCAGATTAGTAAAACATGCTCCTGGGTGTGTCTGAGTGGGTCATGGGGTGGAACCTTGAGCACTATATTTGGTCTTTTGCCTATTACTGTACGCCACTGTTGCTCTGTTCTGTCTCCCAGTCACATGAACTAAGCAACCTTGCACCACGAAGCCTCTGTTATGATATTCTTGTCTTGGAGCCAGCAGACCTAGACTGAATCTCCTTGAAACGTGAGTCAAATTAAACCTTCCCTCCTTTAAATTGTGAATACCAGGTATTGCATCCAGCAATGAGAAATCAGATGAATACAGACAGTGAAAAAAATGGAATAAAAATGGTTGTGAAAAAATGGCTGTGAAGATGTGGATAAATTGAACTTCATACTCTTTGCAATGATGAGAATATTCTAGAATTGGATAATAATGATGGTTTACAGTCATGTGAATATATGCTAAAAATCACTGAATGGTACAACTTAGAAAACACTTATCTGCCCTGTCGTAGTCAGAATTAATTTACTATTATAATAAATAAACCGAATTTCACAGGCTTTTTTAAAACCTCAAAACTTCAAGATGAGGTGAGGTAAAATTCTGACAAGGGAAGCTCAGAAAGTTTCTCAGGACAAACAGCATTAAAGCCAGTCTCCAAAGTGCAAAGGTTACTATAATAATAACCATTTACAAAGCACTTGAGTATTCTCTGTGCGTATGCAGAGTGCCTGTCTTTCTCTAACTCTGCATCTGCATGGTATGGTCCCTTTGCTGCAGATGAGCAACCTGAGCCTTGGAGAGATCAAGATAACTTGCTCAGGCCACAGAGCTAGTAAATGAGGGAAAGCAGGATGGGTTGGGAAACAGCTCCTGATATGGGTAGAGTTTGGAGCACTGGGGCAAAAGCAGCAGACTACTAGACGGGGCTGTAAATCAGCCAGGTGTTCAGGCCATTCATCCATTTAGCAGATGGAACTGAGGATCAGTCTGGAAAGATAGGCAAGGATCAAATGAGAGAAGGGTTTGAAATTTAGATTTCATTTTTGACTCTATGAAGAGGTAGGGCCCTTTAAGTAGGATGGCGAACTGAGCTTTAGGGAAAGTACTCCAAAAATATGAATAACATGCAATCACAGAGCCTGAGGTCAAGACAGCTGATTGAGGGACCAGGAGAGAGGGCAGAGCCTGCACTCAGATCGCAGAACTACATAAGGAGAAAATGAAGAAACTAATAAAACTACCCTTTCAAACTGCTGAGCCTACTTTTCTTTTTCTCTTTCTTTCTTTCTTTCTTTCTTTCTTTCTTTCTTTCTTTCTTTCTTTCATGTTTTATTTTACAGTGCTAAGGATCTAGCCCAGGGCCTTGCACTTGATAGGCAAAGACTCTACCACTGAGTTATACCTCTAGCACCACTGAAAACACTTTGGTGTTTATGTTTACACACAGTTTTCATTGATATTTTACATTTCAAGAAAGGTGAAACTGTTTTTTGGCTGCATGCGATGCCACAGACTTATAATCTTCAGCACTTGGGGGCTAAGACAGTACAGTCATGGGGTGTCTGAGGCCAGTGTTGACTACATAAATCCTATCTCAAAAAGCAAAACAAAACAAAACAAAACAACAAAGTTCTTTATCAATAGTTATTTTGGACCAACGATTAATTTAAGTAAACTGAGTGCTGAAGCATGAGAATGCTCTCTTATTCTAAGCCTGCTAGCCACTTCTGTTGTGTAAGGTCTCAGTTAATAGCATTATTAACCTCAGTTAATAGTATTCTGGTGAGGATGTACCAAAGAAAACTTCTAATTAGCCAGCAAGTGGCCTGATCCTGTCACTGGACAGGGTTTGAGGAGGTCCCACAAACAGGAGAAGGGAACCCCAATGTTCACAATGGAGTAGTTTCCTTGAAAAGTGCCTTATGATGTGTGTCAGTGAGAAATACAGGCAGATTAATTAGGCAGAGCTGAACAAATACACACTTGGGAAGAAAATAGAGTATCGGTGTTCAAAAGAGTGAGACGCCATGTACTGGGATAGCAGATAGACAGATAGACAGACAGACAGATAGATGTTTTTTTTTCAAGTACTATACTCCTCCAAGATGGAAATCTACCTGGGTGTAGAGGTGCATGTCTATAATCCAAGCACTCATGGACATTTAGGCAGGAGAAGCCCATCCAAACTGGAGCCCAGCCAGGCAATTTGGCAATTTAGCAAGACCTTGTCTGTCTTAATTACTTTTGTTGTTGTTGGAACAAAATGCCCAACACCCACAAAATAAAAGAAGGAAGGTTTATTTTAGCTCACAGTTTGTAGAGGTTTCAGTCCAAAGTTGGTTGATTCCACAGCAAAGGGACAGTGCATGGTAGAGGAGATGAAGTTCATGGTGTGGTAGGCAGGAAGTAGCAAGCAGCAAGTCTCCCTTTCCCTTTATATTCCATTCAGACTACAAACCTATGGGTTGGTACCACCCACATCCAGGGTGGGGCTTCTGTTTTGAGTAAATCCATCCAACCACACTTAAAACCATGCGAAAACCAATCAGTGGACTATTATCATATACCTTTCCTCTAACATCACACACCTAGGAGTGCATGAGACTTTAGGGAGACTTCTAGATATAGGCCATAACACTGTCTTAAAATAAAAAAAAATCAAAATAAGGACTGTGGATGTAAATATATATAGTTGCAAAGATGGTCTGCCTGAATACATTCTTTGAAACTATTGAATCTGTTTTGTTTCTTCATGATAAGTTCAGGTTATTGTCTTTTACTTTATTAACTCAGGTCAGTTTAGGGATTCATAATATCATTAAGGAATTTGAATGTGATGGGCCTGGAAGAAGACAAACAAGCCTTGCGAGTATAAACAAGTCCAGAGAATAGTAACAGGTCTAGGAAGTAAATCTACAGGTAACCTTGGGTAGGTAACTTTGAGCTTACCTTAAAATTATAGTTTCCTTGTCTGCTTTTTACCTTTCTTTATTTCTTCTACCTACCTCAGCCCTGGTATGTTAATTCTCTTTTTGTCCTGGCTCCAGACAGAAGGCAGACAGTGTGCTGAAGATGGCTACCATTCAGCAGATTGCAGCAATAAAACTGCTCTTTCCTATGTCCAGAGTCACAGCGGTTTGGTACACACAAGTACCAGGCCCAAGAGCAAATCACAGGGCTGTTACTTGCTAGCTGAGTAGCCTTTCTTCGGCCTGTTTATTTAACCTTTGTATTCTTCAAATACTGATAATAATAATAACAGTAATAGCAACAGTACCTTCACAACATGCTTGGGAGCCTTAAATTAGTTAAAACAGTCAGAAAATTTAGAAAATTTCTTTGGAGATGTTAATGCAAGGAACACTTGGAACTCTCATTTTGGGACTTGCTGGTTCCTTCCTTTCTCTCTTTTAGAATACAATCTGAAGACCATAGTTTGCATATATTTCTAAGACAGTAACACTTTCCGTTAGTTCTTAAACTAATGGAGTCCTCAGTAATTGTATCTGCAATCGGTCTGTACTGTCAGAAATGGGACAGCTTTTAAAAACTGCGGTACAATCAATGCTAATGACTTACTTAGAGGCCATGCTGTGGGTTGTTTCATTTTGGTGAATGGCCATACAGCGCTCCTTGTGTTTATCTCTTTAGTACTGTTTCACTTCAGAAATGGAATAGGGGAAAGAGGACAGTTTCAAGGACGTAAAGTTGAAATACAGAAAAACGTTTTATTTTCCTTACTGTTTCTGCCCCCTGTTTCTTTTCCCACTGTCGTCCCTCTTCCTCCTTTAATCACGATGTTCTGGCTGTGTCACAGTTGCTGAAATTCCTGGGTGTCAGTATTTGCTATCACCACTAATGGACTGGTCTATCAACCACCCATAAGGGTGGGCCCTGTGGGAACTGGCAGGCTGCCTGTCTCACAGAGCTCGCAGTCCACAGCACAGACGGGACTAAGATGTGAAACAGCCATAGCATACATTAATGCAAGACAACACTCTAAGCAGATATGTGTAAGAACCATAGGGCATAAGCATCTGAGGGGTCATAGGTACAGTACACTCACCCAGCTGGCCTACAACCTGAGAGAAAAGGGTCCCACTGGAAAACTAACCAGCAACATCTGCACAAAACAAAGGTCCTAAAACAGAAAGAAGAGGTAACAGATAGCCTTGAGAAATTCAGTTTAATGTTCATCTCCATGGGTGTCTGACTTTCCCCTCATTTTACCTCATTCTTTTCCACTTCTGGATAAATCTTAGCCCCTGATTATGGGTTCTTATCAAGTTTTGCCTCAAGTATGAATGTTTCTTGTTTTTTTCTATCTATCCAACTTTCAAAAGTGAGATAAAAGAAAATGCATACCCTAAGGAGAGACCCAAGAACAAAATAGATAAAAGAGCTATAATTTTCAGATCTAGAAAAGCAGGTTAGTAAGAGTAATTCACATATCATTGAAAGACCAATTAGAACTATTAGCAAGTTGCTAGGCCTGACTTCAAACTCTGCTCTGTTTCACCCTGGAACCTTCAGAAGCAGCTGTGTCACCACAAGTGGCACTGGCGCCATTACAGTCAAAACACATAAACAGCTCTTGATTCACAAATGCTTATTTGGGTGTTTTACGTGTGCGTGTGTGTGTGTGTGGTGGTGTGGTACCCCTAAAGGAAGCTTTACACACACACACACACACACACACACACCCCAGTCTCAAGCCTCTAGCTGCTGATCTTAACGGTGAAACTACCATGAAAGTTGTGGAAGGCTCTTCCCTGTGAAGGCTGTAAAGTTTCAGCAAGTGAGGACACACTAGCTGCTCGGAGGGGGCGGACCCTCAGCGGCCGAGGTGTCTCAGATGGACCTCTCTTCAGGTGTTACGGAATAAACTGTCTAGGATATATGGCTTGTGCTGACCGCAAAGCTTTGCCACCACTCCTGTCACACGGGGAGTGGTGGCCCAAATGGAAGCCCCGTGGTCACCTGCCTTTCCCTCCTTTGCCACTGTGCCCTTCCTCCCTGTCTGCCATAGCCCATGCACTACAGCCCAGCCCCACCATCCCTGGAGCCAGGTGTGCAAAAGTGTGCATTGTGGCCATGGTGTTCAGTTTCACTCCCACCCCTTCCACAGCTGTGGAGGAAGGAAAGACAGAAGCCCCAGGGATCCCAGGTAAAAGGAAGAATGTGTATCAAGACAGGGAATTTCTACAGGAATTTCAGTACCAGCAAGCGGGCTTCCTGAAAAGCGACGGGGCTTGTTTTGTGATGGTCATGTACATGAACCTTTCCAAGGTGATTTGATGTATTTGTCCTTTTTCTTTTCTTTTCTTTTCTTTTCTTTTCTCTTTTCTTTTCTTTTTTTGGTACCGGGAATTGAACTCATGACCTCTCACTTACCAGAAGTTGTGGATCTGAGCTGTATTTCCGGCCCTTTTGTCTTTTTTCTTAACTTTGAAAATAACTCCCTGGATTGTTTCATGCCTTACAAATTCTGGATTGCTTTGGTCTTCCATGGGCTTTTACAGGTTTTTCGTAGGGTTTGACATAAAATGTTGCTTCTAAGGAATGGTTTATCTGAGAAACAAACAACACTTATTAACAATCTATAATTTGTGTAGGACAGTGATGGTGAACTTAGCGGGCTTTTGCTGATAAAATTGGCCTGCTGCAGCACACATACTATAGGTGCACTGCCCCTGGTCTAGGATCTGGTAAACTGTCAGGTGTCTAACTGATTGGTTGACTTAATGACAGTGAAACAAATGAAGGGAAAATGAATACAGTGTGCTTGAAGAATTTATGGAGCTCTCCTCCCCGGATGGTGGAATTATGGCAATTTTTATTTTCTCTATACTTACTTGAATTTTTTTACTTTGTGTGTGGGTGGTACCGGGAGGCTGAACCCAAGGCCTTCACAATGAGCTACACCCCCAGACTCTCCACCCTTCTTTTGAGATGGGGTCTCCATATTGTCCAGATTGGATTAGAATCTGCAGTTCCCCTGCCTCAGCTTCCCAGAGTTCTGAGATTACGAGTATGCACCGCCACACCTGCCTTGTGTTACCTTCCATTTTAAATTTTTCTAAAGTGAATGTGTAGTATCTTGAGTAAATTTTAAACTGGCTTTAAAAGCTCACAGTGTGAATGGACTTTCCTCTATACATACATGAACTGCATGCTCTGTGGCCTGCTCTTACTTCTGAGGATGTCAAGTCAAAGGAGACCCCTGAGGGGATGAAACCCAGCACTGGACATTAGAGAACGGGGTCCCTTCCGGGGCGGTGGTGCCTGTGAGGGCAGGCGAGAAGAGGGGAGGAACAGAGCACATGGTTCTCCGCATTCCTTTTACACACATACGGATACGTTGCACATGCCTTAGTACTGCTCTACTTCATTTGCTCAGCATAGGTCTCAAGCATGTTCTACAAGCCCCAGGGAAGGGGTGACTACGCTGGATAAATTCAGCAACAATCCTGCCCCACCCCTTTAAAGAAGGAACATAAAGAGAAAAAGGTATGCCCAATGTGAGGTTAAAAACATATATTGAATAAATAGCTCCTATTTGTTCATTTCTTACTATGTGCCAGGCACAGTGTGAAGTGTCGTATATGCACTATCCCTTCATTTTATTTTCCTTTTCTTTTCACAACCAGCTTTTGAGGTCGCAACTGCCACTACATGTCAATCCACCTTATAGATGAGGAAAGAAAGGCTGAAAGAAGTCCAGTAAGTTACTGGTGGTGGTAGAGATGGTGCCTGGAAACTCCTGATTGAAATCCTGGCTTGTTTACCCTACCTTCCTAACTACTGCTTTTGGCAAGACTATTAAAAAAACAATTAGGTTGCAAAGAAAAAAACTTAAATTACAGTATAAATGACTTTTTATTATTTATTAATTTTTGGTGTTTTGAGACAGGGTCTTGCTATGTCATTCATGCTGGCCTTGAAGTCACTGTGTAGCCTATGTTCACCTCTATCTCAAGGTGATCCTCCTGCCTCAGTCTCCCTAGTGCTGAGATTACAGGTGTGTCTGCATACCTGACTGAATATGGGTAATTTTACAAAACAGAGTCCAAGTTGAGTGTATGAACAACGTGATATTAGACTTTCAAGGTGGAAAAAAGAGGTGGAAAAAGGGAAAAAACCAGTTTTAGAAAAGCTGATTAACCAGACATTAATGGGTGATTACTAATCCATTTAATTAAGCTGAATTATCAATTTGCTTTTCTTCTTTTTAGGATGAATTTGCATTTCAATTAAGTATTTCATCACTGTCACAGCTCTGTGTCTTTTTTCATTTTCCAACTTCATCGTGGCCGACTAAGGGAAATGATTCGGCCTGTGTAATCTGCAGGACCTGGGGATCTGTTACCCCTATTGTTTTCTTGGGTGTCCTCACTCTGGGGGCCTGACATTCCTCGCGTGTCTGACGCCATAAGGGAGCACTGAAGCGCGGGGAAGCTGCACAAAAGACATCCTAAGGCTATCGTGGAAAGATTAATCCACAAACACCCAACAGACCCGGAGGGCAGAACAACACCCTTTCCCAGAGGGTGGGAAATCGGTCTGTGAGGGTCCACAAAGACACGGACAGATGAAGTGTCAGGCGACGTTTCCAGACCCCCGCCCATGCCCTGCAACCGTGGCCTCAACTCTGTGGTCCTCGGTGGCCTGGGAGGGTGGGGAGAGGGCCAAGAGCCCGCGCTGTTTCTACCGTGTCACCGTCGCTCCATTCATCTGCAGGCGCCGCGGAGGAGCGCGGCCGAGGCGCTCCGGTGCCGGGACACGGCAGTGGGCTGCGCCCGCCCGCGGGGCCAGCGCGGCCCGGGAGGGGAGGGGAGGGCCAGCCTCCCCCGCCGCCCTCCACGGGCAGAGCCCTGAGGCCAGGCCCCGGTCTCCCGCAGAGCTGGGTCCTCCTGGGTTCCGCCGGCCGCCAGCCGGGCACTGGCGGCCGAAGGCCAAGCGGGACGCGGCCCCGCTGTCGGGGGTCTTGGGGGTCTCCCCTCCCGCTGGCCTGGCTGCACGCGCGCGCGCACACACGCACACACGTGCACACGCACACGCGCGCACCCTATGGCCCTACCTCCCGGGGCGCCGCGCCCCGCACCCCGCCTCCGCGGGCCCCTCCCCGGGGAGGGCGCGGGAGCCGCGCGGGGAAGCCGGGCGGGCGGGGGGGAGTCGCCGTCGGTGCCCCGCCCAGCGAGCGAGCGAGCGAGCGACTGGGCGCCGCGGTCCCCTCCCTCCGCCCGCCCGCCCGCCCGCTCGCCCCTCCCGTCCCTCCCTCCCTCGCCCGCTCGCCGCCAGCTCCCGCTCGCTCCCTGCCCACTCCCGGGGGACGCTCCGCGCCGCGGTCGCCGCTTCTTTCACACTTTAGTTGGGAGCCGCGCCGCGCGCAGGGACTGGAGAGCTGGCCGCGCGCCGCCGCCTCCCGCACGCACGCTCGCGGGCCGGGCGCCGGGGCTTTGGGCTGGGACTCCGAGCCGCGGGGAGGGCAGGCAGCCCGGGACACTGGCGAGGAGGAGGAAGAGGAGCAGGGGGGAGAAGAGCCGCGGCGCGGAGGACCGGGCGGGGGGCGGCGGCCGGCCACCTTCGGCCCCCCGCGGGCGCCCCAGGTAAGCGGGAGCCGTGGCCGGCCCCGGGGCTCCCGGGCATCCCCGGCGGGCGGGCGGGCGGGCGGCCCGCCGGGTGTCTGCGCGGCCGAACGGGAGCCGCGGCGGTGGCGCGGTGCCCGGGCTGGGGCTGCTGCAAGGGACGGAAGCTAGGGTGGGGGAGCCGCGGGGGGCGTCTGCCGGCCTGGGTGGATGGGCTGGATGCGATTGGGGCTGCTGACGACTTTCGTCACAGTGAGGCCTGGGTGGCTGGTTTTCGGCACCCCTCCCTTCGCACCCGCACCCCCTACCGCCCTCAGCTTTCCTGCTGGTCTCTAGCTTTGCCTGCCTTAACCACACAGTACTTTGCAAGCCAGAGCTGGGGAGGACAAAACACAAATTAGAATCCGTGGCTAAGTCTCCCAGTCCTTTCTCCCGCTCCCTGTGATTGATGTGTTTATGTGGGTGGTGCGATCCCCAGGATTTCTGAAGTTTTGACCTTTCCGGGGTGGCTCGTTTGGGTGCATCTGATTGCCCTCCTCGGTGTTGTTATTATTCGTGCCCATGCGTGGCACCCGGAGGTTGCTTGTATTGTACGCTGAACAGATTTCACCCCTCTGCAGCCGGTTCGCGAAGTGCCGCTGCCGCGGCTGCCTTTGGTCTGCTGCTTAATGTCCTTCCCTATCATCCACCCTGCCCCCTCCCTCGACCGAACCCCCCCCCCTTAGTGTTTGTGAGAGAAGTCCCTGGGCTTAAGGGCTCTTATCAACCATTCATTCCTCTTCAGAAGCTCTGAATGGCTCAGGCGTGTTGGTGAAATTGGGGTGGCTTTCTTTGCTCCAAGAGTTGCATGGTCAAAGATAAAAATATACACATATAAACACGCATTAAACCTGAGATATGGCAAGCACAGTTTGAGAGAAGTGATTTGTTTCCGATAGGAAGTTGACAACCCATGAGATACCTCCATTGCGTGTGGGTTAGGAAAATTGTTTTAAAATAGAGTTTATGCGCTGCCTTACTGGAAGACCGCCATAAATTCAGTCATTGGAGCGACTCTGGAAGTGATACAGCCTGATCAACCAGAACCTCAGTAGAGACACACACTCTGACTCAGGCATTGGGAGGGGACTGACACACCACAGATTCCCTATACTGCTGGGTTTTTTTTTTTTTTTAAAGATCGTTTGGGGAAATAACAAGTGCATCACACAGATGTAAGGAACACCTCTCCATTCAAGGGGCTGGGCCCTCCTTCTACCTACTGAGAATAACTGTTCAGTGTGGTAGAATTGGGATTTACTAGGAGAGAAAACAGCACGGTTGCAGTGGGCCTGGGCTCCTTTGGTTCTGGTGATGGAAGATGGTGTTTTTCAGACTTCTAGAGTTGGGTTAAATGATCAACAGAAGATGTTCTGTGCTATTTGGTAATGCAATTGATTTGACATGGAAATTAATTCGGGTTTGATCATCTATTTTTGTTTCCCTGCCCCCCCCCCCCGGCAGTACTGGGAATTGAACCTAGCTTGCATGCTAGGCACACACTACCACTGAGCTATATCCCAGGCTCTTGGCTCTTGCTCTGCAACTTTTAAAGTGGGAAGTGCCGGTGTGTATGATAAAACATACAAGTGTATTTATAGACCTTGAACCTGTGCTGGAACCAGTGCCTCACAGAACACACAGGCAGCACTGAAGTGTAATCTCTCAGTGTTTCCTGCTGTACAAATCAGCTTCAGACAATAGCTCTAGATGACTGTTGGAAGACCAACCGAGACAGGCACACTGGGCTTTTGGATCCTGGATGCCTAGGAGGAGTCACTGCTTCTTTGTCTTGCTATTATCTCATTTGGACCAAATCCACACCCCCCCCCCAATAGCCTCCAGTGCTAGAGAAAACTCACATCCTCCAGTCTTACAAGGAACTTGAGGTTCTAGCTTCCTTCTTTAGGCTGACTCAATTTCACTGTGAGTTGAGAAAAATGATAATTTTGTTTTTCTTTTCTTTATCTCACCCCTACTCCATTAACTTTATGGTTTCTCCTGGGTTTCTGGGACTTAATAGGCCACTGTCCAAAGTAGTTAGAGGTTTGTTTTTGTTTTTGTTTTTGTTTTGCACTGGAGACTGAACCCAGAGCCTTTGCTTTACACTACATCTCCAGCCCTTCTTTTACTTTTTATTTTGAACTTGGTAAATTCACGCTGGGTTCAGACTTTCAATTCTCCTGCTTCAGTGGTCTAGAGTCCCGGGATTACAGGGATACACGGCATTCTGAGTGATTTGTTCCAGGCTCTTTGTAGCCCTCTTCTGCTGAATATTTTTTGATATCTCAGATATCAAAGACTAGACAGAGAATGTCACTGGACCGCCTATTAGAGCAAAAGATGACAAGAGAACTTATTTACAGAGTTTTAAGTGTGCTGAGTAACCACAGCTTCATTTGGACTTACCAGGAAAGCTTGTAGCTTTATGAGGCACCTTGCAGGGTGCACACATTGAAATACACAGATCGTGGGATTCCATATCCTTCCAAGCTTCCTTTCAGCTCTATTTTGAGGATGGCCCAAGGAGAGAATATGTAGAAATCCAATAGAAGAATGTCAGTTAGCAGAGAAATTGTTCAAATCTCATTGTCTTTTGATACAGTGCTTTGTTTTTTCCACTTTATTAGAACCAAACCTAAAGGGAGGAGGAGTGGCATTGCTTCGTGTGCTATGTATATATTTTTCTCCAGCTGTTCTGCCGACATTTCAGACTGTGAGCGCTGCTTGCTTTATGTGGTTTGAGCTGTTTTAATTTGAACCACTCCACGGGTGGAATGAAATCCAAGCTCCGCAGAGACAGTGATGGGGATGTGCACGTGGATGGACGCGGCACTGCTGCGAGCCCTCCGAGTAGCACATTGCTGATTATCAATCAGAGATGAAGGCCGATGGATCTGGTCTTACAGTGCAAAGTGTGTGAAAATGGTTCGTGTGTAAGAGTTGATTTGCCTCCAGCTTTTCAGGAACATATTGACCATATAAATCAACTCGGATATCTTGTAAATAGGAGTGCACTCAGATATTGGATGGGTCAGACTTAGTTTCATGGCATGTTAATCTTTTTTTAAAAAATGCTATTGTAAAAATGGATCGAGTGAATAGCACCCACCCAAGTGGGCAGAGAGTTACAGGAGACAGTGTGGATATGAGGACCCCACACATTTTTCTTTTCAGACTTATAGAGATAATTTTGTTTTATTAATATGTTTTTAGCAAATAGGCGCATTTTTTGACCATTTCATGGTCCTTTTTCAGTTTCAACTTTTAAAGCCCCGTACTATGGAAGAAGTAAAAGTTATGTTAAACAGATTTTCGATAAAGCATGAAAAGCAGATTGTGAGACAGTATGAGCTAACAAACTACAACCCCCAGGATAAGACTTGTGTGCAGGAAAATTGCAACAGTGAAACTATACATTTAAAAAGGGTGACAGTTTTGACTTTAGAGATCATAATTCAAGAGCTTATCTGAAGTGACATGTAAATTATATGCAGACATGTTTTAAAAGTAGGCAGTTATTTAGCATGACTATCTCAGTTCTGAAGTTTAATTGTACAAGTTACAGTTGCAACAAGAAACAACATGACATGCTGTGATTATGCAATTATGACAGGAGTGGTTGGACATAAACTAGGTTAGGATAAACATAGAAATGAACATACAACAGTGTCTGCAGTTGCCAGGCATTCAGAATTTCCCATATTTTCCTAATAAATATGTTGCTGGAAAATGTATTTCCTAGGTTATAGGCTAGTCATAAAATAAAGATTGCTTTCTTCCTACACTTGTGAAAGTTCGTGCAGCTTACCAATCTGAAATGGAATCTGAGGAGTTTAATTGGCCAAGCTACCAAAGGCAGGGCCGTCTCACTCATCTCAGCAGCCCTGGTGGCAGCCCGAGCCCAACTCTCTCTTCCACTTGGAAATCACTTAATGAGTGATCCAAAGAATTAGCCTAATTAATTAAGATCTGTAATGTGTTAAAACCTTGAAAATCTACATTAAGTGCAGAAAGATAAATTTTAATACACTTGTATGGTAGTATATTAAAAGTTCAATAAGTAAATAAATAGGGCTGGGAAGGGCTCAGTGTGAAGGTCCTACATGCATTCCTCAGCACCAGGGGGAAAAGTTCCATATTATGCCTCAGGTAGGATTTTTAAAATGTTGAAACATATTTGTATTTGCCAGGAAAGTGACCACACCAAACATGATGTTCTGTAAGATAACTGGAATTCCGAGGTAGGGATGTCTTAACTTGGAATGTGCATATTTTCCCCATTTGATGAGTACTTCTTTCCTCTTGACTGTAATGGTAGTCTGTCTTATTTGTCTGACGGATTCAGTGGATAACATTGCCTCATATTTGTAGTGTGGCCCATGGTTGCCGAAGGCTTTCATGTCTCCTGTCCACAGACATCAGGCTGCTGCGCTAGTTAGTAATCAGGGTTTTCCATGCTGCGGTATCTCTGAGAGTGTGCCTGGGTCAAGGAGAGGTGGAGGAGTCCTGCAGAAACTCCACTAGCCTCTGCTCTTATTTATTAGGTTCATCGCTGCTGCCCCTAAAGTAACTTCAAAAAAGGAAAGTGGTCCTGCCTAGTGCAATGAACTCCCTCAGACTCCCTGCAGCCCGTGGCTCTCTCAGAAATCTCTTTTCTCCTCTTGGGCTATCTTTTATCCCTTGTTTCTTAGCCAAAAGTCTCTTTCACCTTTCTACTTTTCCCAGAGTTTTTTTGTGTTTCTCTGTTCCACAGCTTTTCATCCATAGACCCTCCTGCCTCTTATCACACCTCCACACTTCTTTGCAAGATGTGGGTCTTAGGGTTCTGAATGAGCTGTTTGAGTATCTTTCCTACATCTCCAGAGCCACGTCCTCTGTGATGCTCTCAGCTGCCTGCCCACGGTAGACCCTGCTTCTAGCCCAGCCTCTCCCTTACACCCTCAGAGCCTCTCTGCTGGTGTCCTTCTTTGCCTGACAACCGCCTCCCACCCACGTCTCCCCATCAAGCCTTAGATCTTCCAGCACATACCTGCCTCTGCCTGTTTCACGGCCCCTGACATCTCAGAAGGTGTGTTTATAACATTCACAAATTGGTGATCGAATACTTTATATGTTGTGGGGAAAATGGAATTAGAGCACCTCAAATTTAGGGACCTTTCTGCCTTTGTTTTCACTTTTGGTTTTACTATGTTATGCTGTTGACTTTTAAAGCCTCTTAAGCTACTTAATGATACAGCTACAGTACTTTGACTCTTCACTTTGCTTAGCTATTAAATCCTCTGTTGGATAATAGATAAAGGCAATTTCTTGATCACTATTGTTATTTTTAAAGGTTTGGACCACAACTCTTGCATAGCATTTGAAAACTTTCCATAACACCATTCAAAAGCTTTATTGCACACTAGAATCTATTTGCTGGTCACAAAAGTCGAATGTTTATTTAGTTTCATCTTCTTTACTTTTTTTCTCCTTTGGTTAAATAAACATTACTCTAACATAAAATAAATGTTTTTTCATTTGTTGTGATTTTACTGCTCTCCATGAAAATATTACAAGCTCATAGAACACATTTGTACCAAGTAAAGATTCTCTAGCTAATACCTAACACTTTTTATTTCCTCTATAGGTTTGTAGCCTATGTTGACCCTATTTGTAAGGTTAGTAGAGAAAAATGGTACATTTAAGACTGCTACTGGGAAGAAATATCCTACTGATTTACTACACATGAATGTGGATTGGCCTTTTTGAAAACTGCACTTCAAAAATAGATCCCACACTGATTATGCAATATCCTGAGTGCTTCAAGGCTTTTGGAAGAAGGTGCTTACAGTAGGGAGGGAGATGATGGCTTTTAAGTAAGAATTCCCTTTCCATAATGGATCTCTGTTTTATTTGACTGTGGTAGATATTGCAGTAGGTTCAGTTCATTGTTAAGTCATATATTAGGACATATTCCACTTCACTTGGTGACTTATGGCTTTTCCTGCCAAAGCTGGGTGAGGAAAGGGACCTGAGAGTGAATATTTTTTCCTGGAGTGGGGACATTTTTCATACCTTAAAAAGTCAGACTCAACATCCCAAGAGATGCTTCATGAGACACATCCACTCCTGACAGCTTCTCCCGGAATCCCAAGGTTGCCAGAGTTGGTTCTAGCATAGTAGAGCTCTTAGAGTCATGCTGTAATTTTCCTCAAGAGAAAATTGAAAGATCTAGGGTAGAGTAAGGAGATTGCACAGGCTGGGGTCTGCAGAGCACTTTTAAAACATGCATATATTTCCTATCTACCACAGAGGGACTTTAGCAATTCTGTATGAACGTTTTGTCAAAAGCAGTTTTCCTAGGAAAATTTTATAACAGTTGCTGTGATTAAAATGTTACAAGGTCCAGGCATGGTAGCAAGTGCCAGTAATCTCAGTACTGAAAGACTGAGGCAGGAGAATTTCCAGCTGAAGCCCAACCTGAGTAATTTAGTGATTTAGCTACTATCTGAAAACATTTTTTTAAAAACAGTTAAGTGCAAACCTTGAGTTCAACCCTTAGTACTGCCAAAATAAAAATTATAAAGGAATGAGCAACATTTATCTCATTATATATCTCAGATAGATATATTTTGATGAAGGAATTGACAACCCAGGCACTGCTTTGAGTTCTTGAATATTTGCTGTATATTCATATGCTCTGGTTTTTGTGCCAGGAATCCATGACCGTCTAAATACAATTCCCAAAACAAATCTTTTTGCTTCCTTTAATGGCCTCTCCACATCCAACCTGCCCTTCCTTGGGATGTGTTTCCTCCTGCTCTTTCTCAAATTCCTCCTCCTCCTGCCATAAGAATGGTTCTCCCTTACCTTCCATGAACTCCCCTAATACTCATTTTAGCTTCTTTTTTATTATACGTTATCTGTTTGCAGTGCTGGGTTACTGATACAGGGCCTCACACATATTAGGTAAGTGGTCTACCATTGAGCTACGCCTCCAGCCCATCATGTTGGTACATTTTGTCCCCAGCCGGATGTAATTTCTTCTCTTATGTCTGCCCCCTGAGCCTGAAGAGCAGACTGTTCAGCAGGTAGCGACTGGTCAATTGACAGCTGGTCACTGACCAGAGGTTTGGGATTCCTCTATGGAAACACTGCCCTCATTTAAAACTCTCTTTAATCAAATGAGGAAGTGTGGTTTGGACTAAGAAAATATAATAGGAATTAAATTTTTTTTTGTTGTTGGCCAAGGTTAAGCACCTAATCTTTCTGACTCTGTCAGATAATTTATTGAACAAACATTTACTTTTATTGATGACACTTTGTGTCATCTCAGTGCCTGGCACTGGAGAGATACTGGAGATAGAGAGATAAAAAGCCTGACCCTGCCTTTGTGCAGTTGTTAGACAGTAGGGGAACTGACACGCAAACGTAAGACACCTGGTGAATAGACTAAGGCGCTCTGGGAGCTGAGATAAGCCAGCAGCCAATCCTGTCTCGAGGCAGGCTGACAGTTTGCCCTGGTTTCCCTGGGAAAGGCATGGTTTATTCTGCTGTCTAACACAGTTAATAATAGCACCCCTTACTCTCAGAAAGGTCCTAGGTTGAACAATAAACTATATGGTTCCCCACATTGAGAAGTCATGGAAGCTTCAGAGAGGGAATGTTTGGGCTGTTGAATGTCCCATAGGAGTCCTCTAGGCTGCTGCTTACATTTCAGAAATATTGGGGGACTAACATTTGTTTGACAACATTTTATTTTTTCTCATGGATTGGCATTTGGGGATACAAGGCCTTGGGGGCAAATGGAAGATAATGCTGTGCATTTCAGGCAGAAGATGTGTGGATATGGATCAGCTTGATTGGATTTTCCACATGGCAGTTGCATGTCATATGATTCAGATGTTTGCCAAAATTTAAGCAATGGGAGTCACTGAGTGTGAGGAAGGAAGGGACATAATATTCCCAACCACTGGTTCTTTCACAAGTGTAGGTGAGAGATTGAAGGGGGATGGAGATCATCAAGAACAAATGAAATCAGCTGGACATGACCTGTAATCCCAGCACTGCAGCAGGAGGCCCAAGTTCAAGCCCAGCCTGGACAGCTTATTAACTTACAAGACCCGTCTAAGGAAACAAACAAGGAAGCAAAGGCTCAGGCTGTAGCTCATTGCAAATGCACTGGGTTCAATCCTCAGAACTAGAGAAAAAGAGACAGAGAACAAAAAGAACAAATGAACTCTGATATTAACTTGGTGGAAGATGCTGAGAACTAAATTAATATCTAAAAGTGAAGAAAGAGGGCAGACAGTTGAAGGACTTAGCAGAATTGGTAGGACTTAGTACAGTTGGGCACGGATTGTGGTGAAAAGAGTAAAGAATAATCACAGATTTTCTGCATGGATCCTTCTCACTGAGATAAAGCATCCTGGTTTTGAGGGGGAAGAGTAATTAATTTTGTTAAAATATTTTGAGGTTTAGATGTTCACATTCTCCTACATGGAGATACCTAATACGTGACTAGTCTGGAGACTATAGTCTGGAATTCAGATGAGAGGTTTGGGATGGAATTATGAGTGTGAGCTCAGCCTATCATCGTTTTCTTAGGGAAAAATTTCTTGATGAAGTCAAATCCCTCTATTTTTCCCCCTTTCTACACCATAGACCTCCTTATCTGCACACGCTGTGCAGTATTATAATTACACATTTATTTTTCTGATTATTTTACCGACATTAATAAATGTTCCCCAACTAGAAGGTCCATAAGGGCAAGATTTTACCTCCTTTTGATACTTTTGTAGCAGAAGGACACCTATGCCAGACTTCGTAGCACACACCTGTAGTAGCAGCACTAGCAAGGCTAACACAGGAGGATCATGGGTACAAGGTTAGCCTGGACTACATAGTGAATTCAAGGCTCATCTGGACTACATATGGAGACTTTGGAGAGAGAGACAGAGAGACAGAGAGAGAGAGAGAGAGATCTACCACACAAGAAGGATGCAGGACATATGTATTGAATGGATGAGTGAGTGAATGTAAGCCTCTTCCAGTGTAGTTGCCTTTGTGTTTCAGCACATGATTGCCTAGGCAAAGTAAGTAAAAGAGAACTGAACAGAGTTCTGGGAAACCCCAACCATTAAGGATACAAAGGAAGGAAGACAACCAGGGAAGAGTAGAACCTGTAGAGAGAAGAGGATCAAGCAGTGGCGTGTTGTCAGAATTTTTGCTTGAAAAAGTAAAATAATAATGAAGAGGTTTTCTCAAGATTTGTAATCACTGTTTTTAAATAAAGGTGGAACCCAGACTCGGTGGTACACACTTGTAATTCCAGCACTCATGAGACTGAGGCAGAAGGATTCCTGTGAGCTTGAGGCTAGCCTGGGCTACATTGTGAGTTCAAATTCAAGGCTAGCCTGTACTACATAGAGAGCCTCGGTCTCAAACACCCACAATAAAAACAGAGGTGAAAATGTTTGCCGCCTTAGAGGATATTAGAAGTATTGCCTCTCTGTTAAAGAAGCTATGACTATTTGGCATTGTAGTATATTAGCTTATACTGCATGCAAGTTTTGGTGTTATTGTTATTTTGGATGTTTGAAATTGGAGTTTAGCTTCATATAATGTATTCCAGCACCTGATGCAGTAAAGAATTGGGGCCATCTTTTGGGAGGATGATGAAATACGTGGGGTTAAAATTGAACAATTATAACATATTGCAATCAAAATTATTTAGACTTGATGAATTATTTACTTATGGAAGTTTCCATGTAATATTTTAGGGCCCTCATTATTGTGCACATTGTAAAACTTTTGCCTTTTTGCCATTTAATAGCTAAAAACAACACTATTGTGCAATTTTAATTTGTATCTCTCATCATGAGCTGGCTTGACCACTTTTTCTTGTTTATAGATCATTTATTTTTCTTTTTCTGTGATTATCTCTTCATTTTTTTCCCATCTTCATAGAGCTGTAGATACTTTTTTCCTTTGTTTTGTGTTAGGAATATTATCCATAATGCTGAGGAACTTTTTTGCAGTTTATCATTTGTCTTTTTTCTGATTACAGTATTTGCTATATAAATTATTTCTTTGATATAGTCAGTTTTATGTTTTTCCTTATTGCCTCAAGGTTTTGAGTCATGGTTTTAGCAACTTTCATGCAACTTGAAAAACAACATTGTCTTATAGAAATATAATATAAACCACATGTGAATTTTTAGTAACTACATTTTAAAAAATAACAAAAAGTAAAATTAATTTTAATAATATATTTAACCCAACTATCAAAAATATTGTTTTAATAAACAACCATTATTTGAAATTATTAAGATATTTTATATTCTCTTTTTCATACTACATTTTAAAGAACTTTTAACATATCTCAATCTGGTCACTAAACTTTTATTGCAACTATTTGGTACGTATTTAAATTTCACAGGCTTATAGTTGCAGAAAGTAAATTCATATGATCAAGTTGTTCCAAGTGACTTGAAAATTTTTCAATAACTGAATTGAGTATTGGTTTTTCAATTTCACTTGTAGTTAGTTCTATAATTAAATAAAATGATGTTTAGCTCTTCAGTCACAGTATCTGGATCTTAAGCACTCAGTAGCTGCACAGGCATAACAACTGCCTTTCTGGAGAATGTAGTTATGGAGAAAGAGTCATTCACAATTTCTTTTAGTATTTATGTGGGTTTATCATTAACAAAATTGAATTTATGAATTTGTTGTGATGTGAAGCATGGGGAATGGGTCCATTTTTCTCTTCCTGCCACATAAATCTATGTGTGGGTATCACAAAGTCTTATCTTTACCCACTGATTTGAGGTGAGTCAACCTTAAATAATTTCCATAAGTAATCCACTGTATTTCCTGTATTTCTGCATTTTCTATTCAATTCTGCCCCTTCATGCTCCAGTACTCTACCATTTTAGTTACAAACAATGTGTATTATCTTTTAGTATTAAAACCATTCATGGTGTGATACCATGCCATATCTACCAGATTGGCAAATTTGTTTATGTCAAGTGTTTGACAAGGACTTGGACCAAGAGGAACATGCATACAGTGCTGATGGCACTATAAGTTGGTACAGTGATTTGGGAAGGAGGTTTGGAATACCTTATAAACAACCCCTCAGTTCCCTTAGCTATCCTAGTAGCAAGACAAGGTCTTAAAGAAGCTCGCAAGGCTGGAGGGGAGCAGTTTTGCTTAGTAGCTTCAGTTTGCCATGCCAGTATTATCATTTTTATGTAAGTTGAGTTGTGAGAGGGTTGGGAAGCACTGCAGTAGAGAAACTCTTACACATGTTTGAGAGTGCACAGAACAACGTTGTTCATAGTAGCAGAGCTCTTGGAACAGCCTGCATGTCTGTCACCAGAATATTGAACAAAGAAATTGTGGTACATTCATACTGGACAGTAGTGAGGATGACCTACCAGTGTGTATGTCATATTGTGTTATTCTGTGATCTGGCTTTTCCATTCAGTGTTATGCTTTTAAGTTTCATAATGTGGAATGAAAAGCATAATGTTGAGTGGAAAAGCAAGATCGAACGCTGCGTTAAAGTAGCATATTGCTTAAGGATAGATTCATTGATTTGTGGGAAGACTATTCAAAATAGCAATGAATGATTAAAGTGCAAGAGGATAGTTTATACTTCTGCATTGAAGGCTAAATTGTGCTTGGGATACATACAAAAACTTCAGGGGTACTTGCAGTGATCTGTAGGTAGGTACATAAATGTTCATTTTACTTTTAAGTACTAAATTGTATATTTCTGTGCAATTATTTCATAACAAAAGAGAAAGCAGCAGTAACAAAAATCTAGACATAGGCATGGGCAACCAAAACTCAAATAATTAAATTAATGGTTGAGAAAACTCTGTCAGGTGGGCTTTTTTTGTTTCCTTTTTTATGGCAGTACATTTTTAATTGTTGTATGAAAGACTGAAGTTTGCTTTTAAAGTCTGAGTCAAACAGCAAGAAATATATTTTTATATAGTATACACATACCATACTGTTGTATCACCAGGTACAACTGTAGGTAGTGGCCTATATACTTTGACAATAGTGATTTTATTGGTACCATTTGTACAAAATATCATCATGACCAATTTTAATATTTTATTCAGAGAGGTATTTTGAAACAATTTTTATTAAGTATGTGTCAGAGGTAGCATGTACATTAATGCATTTAATCTGAAAAGCAGTTTTATGAAGAATAAGCTATGGTCACCCTTTTACAAATAAACTGTTACTCAGAGAGGGTAAGCAGCTTGCCCAGAGTCACACAAAGCAGACCAGCACAAAACAATGCAAGCAACACAAGGTTTCAAAACAAGAAAACAGGAAATCAAAAGTGCCTACCACAGTGTCTCTTGTTCTCGCCGAAATAGTTGTCCATATTGCCACACACAATGAATTCAAACAAAACAAAACAGCATAAAACCAATCAAAACAGAAGAATGAAAACATTACCAGCCTTCAAAATCAGACAATAGGAAAATCAACAATGGCGACCATAATGTGTCTTGTTCTCTTCAAAATAGCTGTCCTCTGAATGAATTTTTAACATCTCTTTTAAGCTGTCTTCTCTTCAGTACCATAGTCAGTTGTTCCCTGTTCCTCTGGCTTTCATATATTTGCTGATATTAAAGAATTTGATTTGATGGATGGTGGGACACCTGTCTGGGTGTATTTTTTTTCTGATATTGTCTGAGTTTTGCATCCTTAAGATTACCCTAAACCCCCAAATCTCTCTGGGTATGCCTGTGCAAAATCTTTCCAGCCCATTTTCTTTTCTTGCATTAAGACTAGATGTGTGCCTAGGCGTAATAGTGCAGGCCTGTAATCCCAGCTACTTGGGAAATAGGATCACAAGTTCGAGACTATCTTCAAATAAAATAAAAAGGGCTGATAAAGTGAAACCATGGGTTCAATCCCTTATATTGCAAAAACCCTGAAGCCCAAACCAAAACAAACCCAAACCCCAAGATAATATGCATTTATTCCTTCAGCTTGTCAAAGTCTAACCCCTTTTTAGTATCGTGTATTTTGGAGGATACCCTATATATCTCACATTGTAACATCAAATTAGCTTTACTTGCTGGTCTTTCATCTATGTCATTATTTAGCAGCCTTTAAAATCAGATCCAACACTAATAATTGTTGCTACGCTATGAAGTTACAAATGTTTACCTCACAATTCCCCCATTCCTATTACCCCTTCCTTCTAACTAGTATTTTCACGAGAAAATGCTAGCAGCCCATGCAAAGGATAGGGTGGAAGGAGAATTCAAATGAGCATTAGGTTGCTAGGTAACTTGGTTTACTTAGAAATTGTAACTTCCAAAAGTTACATCAGAATCACAGCATAATTCCTTGGAGTCTCTGTCCTTTTCTTTTTAGATTGGTGCTCCTCTAGTAATGGAGATGGCCTAAGCTCCTAAAGCTGCTTCATTTCTTCCTCTAGGTGCTGTTTGATTTGCTGATAGAGGAAATCAACATGGTAAAAAAAGCTTTTGTAAGAGTGAAAGTATAGCTCAGTGGTATAGGGCTTGTCTAGCATGCCTAAGCCCTAAGGGGAAGATGTGACTCTCCATTTCTCTGAAGTTCTTTTTGTGCTTCTCCTTGCCCTAGTGGAATATTTATAATGACACTGAAGCCATTTTCTTATATTCCTTCTAGTTTCATTATGTTTCAGTTTCTGCCAAATTTGCTGTACTTCAAATATCCAGGAAAATACCTTCTTATAGTATAAACTCAAATGAAAGCTTTACGATGGCCTGTGTGAAGATAAAATCTCTTACATGTGTTTTGGTTTTTCACTTTTTTATTATCATGTCTCAGACAAACCAAGTTAAAAATGAATCACATTTTCATTTAGAGAATCAAATAAACTCCTACAATTATCAAGAAAATAAAATAAGTATATCCAGAAGTGAAACATACATGAGCCATATCTTGACGGTAGATATGAAGTCCTAGCTACCCATTAGGCTGAGGCAGGAGGATTTCAAATTTAAGCTCTAACTGCGTAAGACCCTGTCTCAAAATAAAAAACAAAGGGGATTGGGGATAGAGTTCAGTATGAAAACCCTCATTTCAATTCAATTCCAAGTACCAAGAGACCGAGATAGAGGAGAACCATCTTGGTTTTTTTTTTACTCTTTGGTTAGATCATATATTAACAATCTGGGAACTTTTCTTTAGGTCTTAACTATTGTCAATCACAAATGTGGGATTACAGTGAAGACAAGAGAGTATTATCTTTGGAAAACAATAAAAGAAACCTTGATGTTTATCATCAAGTATTATTGTTTGAGAAACATACATCCTGGAGACAGCAAGACAGCCTTAGAACGTAGGCAAACACATTCTGAATTTCTCCTCCTCTTCTTCCTCCTTCCCCTTTCTTCTTCTTTTGGCATGGTGCTGGTGTTTGAACTCGGAGCATCACAAATACTTAACCAAGTGCTCCCCCACTGATCTGCATCGCCAACCCCAGAATGCTTTTTCTGATTGCACCTTTAAAAGACTCTGTAGCAAGGCCTTGAGCTGTTCTGTCTCTTATATTGTGCTTTAATGGGCCTGTTGTGTGTGTGAGGAGGAAGGGAAGCTTGTGGAGGCCTTGATTTAAATTTGGATGCCTTCATCCAAGCAAACGGGTTTTGTCCTCCTTTTGATTGCCCCCACCTGCATCTCTCTGTGGAGCTGAGTCTTTGGTATGCGGCTAACTGTGGCTATAACATTTTACACGTCCAAAATGATTGGGAGAAAATTAAATAGGTGCCTAAATGCTATTTCCTATAATTGAATGAATATGCAACTACATTTGTCTGGTAACATTTAATACGAAAAGCTCAGAACATCTCTCAGGTAAGATTTTCATTCTCAGCTAAATGAAACTTTCCCCATGGGTCACATCCTGAGCTCTGCTGCATCCACTTAGTACATCATGTGCATCTGTTAAACACACGAGTGGGTGCTAGTCCAGAAATCCACAAACACTGTTTTCCCTCCAAAGCAAATAACATACATTATCTTGGGTTATTTTGATAGCTTTAATAAATTTCTTACCCATTCACCTGTGAAGCGCCATCTCTTTTGTAGGAACAAAGAACAAAGTTACAGGGGGCATTTAAAGAAATGTAACAAAACTCTAGCAAATCTTTCCTGGCTATTGGGATCCTCAGTGAACATTATATCTAACATAGTTACTTCTTCTTCTTTTTATCAAGTATAAAAATACTCTCACATGAAAGATATTTTGGTTACACTGATAGTCATGATAAACAAGGAACAGTCTAGAGAGGCCCCATGGTCTGATTAATAGTATTGTCTGAGCATACGATTTTGCCTTGGTGGAGGAATAAGTATCAGTCGAAGGAGAAACCCACACCCTTCCACTGTCAGAGGAACCGTTAGTTGGGCATAGGGAGTCTGAGTTCCCATTTTTACTCTTTGTTAACCTGACCTCTAACTTTGTTACCTCAGATGACTGACACAAGACAGAGCAGTTGGAGAATTAATAACTCAAAAATATTGCGATTTGGCAGCTAAGGATGAGAAAAGTCCTGAATAGAAATCGTAGCAGTTCAGTACAGTATTTCCCTTGCTGAGTAGGTAGATGACTCAGTACACTTGGTAAAACATTCAAATTGCTCTATTAAAACTGGGAAGTGTGTAAGTATTAATATTATTACATCACAGTGGGGAATGGTTTATTTCTGTTAGTGGTGGTTTATTTGCAAATCAAATATAAAGCATGAAAGGAAACAGTACTTGACAGCTGAACGAGCAGAAGAGGTGAGTGAGTTGGTTTTGCAGTTACAGCCCAGGGTTTGGAAAGTCGGTGTGTATGGGCGAAACCTGTCCCTAAAGAGACTTCTGTATCTCATCACTGGGGCCATCCTGTCAGTGAGAAATCACTGCTCTGCTGGACTTTTTATTGCCTTGATTTTGTATTTATTCACCATTCATTAGATTGAATCCAGATCCACAAAGATTGTTATTTGGGTCATTTGCTAGGACTTTGAGCTTTGAAAAACTAAGCTTTAAATTAAAATGCTTATCATCAAGGAGGAATTTTTGTCTGTGTTAGGTGTTTGTGAGGAGGAAGGAATACTGGGTAAGAACTTGGAAATGCGAGTAGTGACTGAGCTGCTGCTCACAGGGTGGACTGTGAAGGCGTGTCCTCCCGAAGGCTCTGCTGTCCTTTGGGGATAGGCCGACATGTGAAAAAGTAGTTGTAAGGCTGTTCAGATTTCACCACCTTTTCTCCTGCATTCCAATCTGATGAAGTCGCATGCATACGAGAAATGGCAAATTAGGGTCCTTTTATTTAATTCTGACAGTACACCATCAGAAGAGTTTAGAACAAAGACTGTGCCTCAGTCACGGTGCTGTTCTCAGGGTGACCTAAGAGGTTTTGATCTCAGCATTCTATAGGAGGCTCCCAAGAGTTATTTCAAGCTACGGTGAAAAATGGGTAGTTTCCAGTACTCCATATCCTGTTCAGTACTTTTTGTCTTTATTCTTACTCAATTTTTAAGGAAAGTTTCCTTCAGCATATTTTGTAGTGTTGAGATGGCCTGACCAGCAGCTGGCTAAGGTAGGGTGGGATCTTGCTACAGTCTCTTCACGGTCCAAATGAATCACACCTGAGGGACCCAGAAATCTGCTGTTTGTTCTTTGCAGTGAGTAGGATCTTCTTCTGTTACATTTGATTCTGATCTTTACCTTTTGTAGAAAGAAACTGCCTTGTAGCATAGGGGAGGAAGTAAATGAAATGAGGTGGTGATGGAATGTTTGTGGGGTATAGAATGTGGGCTTGAGGGAGGGGAAGAAAATCTGCAGAACATGACTTCCAAGTGGATTTTTAGCACAGGTATTCTTTCAGGTATCTGGTTAGGATAAAAAGAGTCATAGTAGACTTTGCTGAATTAAAATAGGAAAAAAAAAGTACAAAAGTGATCTTCATAAAGTTGCTGAACTCATCTGTAAATTACAAGCTCCCTACAGAATCTAGTGACTCCTTACAGAGAGAGGACTTTGGTCCACATACTTTGCCCCATCTTTGTAGCCCATCTTCTGCCTGACATGGTACCTGCTACTCAGTGGGCCTGGACAAAAGCTACAAATATGTACTGAACTGAATTGAATGTTGTGGTAGCTCATGAGGCTCTGGATATTCATTATTTCGTTTCCCATGTCTGTGAGTTCCTAACATCTCATTGTAAGCCAAACCCCAGTTGACCCTGCTTTTATTTTTGCCCTTTCCCTAACAGTGCTGCAGAGTAGCTACCAGCAGAAGAAAATCAAAGCATTTATATAAATTTGTGTAGCGGCAGGGAAAGAAATATAGCAGAATAAAAATAAAGTATGAAAAATTGGCAGACTTACGAGAAATACAAGTGACACGTGAGATGTGCTCTATGGAAAATTTATTTTTTCAGTATGAATTAAAGTGTCTGATCTGAACCAAGCAACCAGCTCACCACCCTAGTAAGTGGCTGTAGCCTGGCCAGCTGCGGCCGCCCCAGGGTGAAAACCACCAGCAGCTCTTGAGATCCATACCATGTTGGAACTTAGGGTGCTGGGAAACCAAGCAACCAGCTCACCTCCCCGGTAAGCAGCTGTGAGCCTACTGGTGCAGGAGCAGAGAATCAAACTTCCCCTCACTCCCATTTGCAAGTGGGAGCCAGAGATGTGAGCATCTCTTGCGAGGTTGACCATATGCAATATAGCAAATAAGGAGGATTTCCTTCTACCATCTCTTTGAAGGGAAACATTTTTATCACTGTTTGCTTTGTTCTGATTAATGATATTGCTCTATTCAATATTCTGTTTTGATAAGTTCTATAATGTTCTGTATTTCTTTGATTTTGCTATACCTGATTGAAAAAACAACTATTGTGAAGAAAACGAGATATACTGTGGTACCTATTACTGTTATTTCGGTAATCTGCTGTGAAGTTCTGTACCAGTTTCACTACACTGTCTCAATTGGCTTTGTTCTGCCTTGTTCCGTTGTATTTTAGTACCTTCAAAATAATAAAAAAAAATTTAAAAAATTAACTGTCTTATCTGAAATTTTAAAATATAATAGTATATTCCAGGGTTCTTCTTAAGAATTTATTGTTCTGGTTATTTAAAAAACTGTGTTATATAAAAGATCTGTGAATATTTTGTCCAAAAAATATGACTTTGGAAACAATGTCCTGATAATTATAAGTAAAGAAGTTTCAAGAAGTTATAATTTGGGGCTGAGGGTTTAGCTCAGTGGCACAAATGCCTGCCTGGCAGGTGTGAGGTCATGAGTTTGATTCCAGGTACAAAAAAAAAAAGTTAGAATTTATGTGAAGAGGCTTATGTTGAAATGCAGGTTGGTTTTCTTAGGTCAGTACCTTCAATTTTATGCTTTTCTAATAACTTTTGAAGATTTTGGATGATTTGACCAAGTTTGTGATAGCACAAGAAATACCATAGATTAAACTTTGGTTTGGTATTGAAATAACAATGACAGCCTATTGGCTTCCAAATGGACATACTTTGTAAAGTGAAATGAATTACTATGAACTTTATGTGGAGAAAAGTTGATGTTGCACAAGGACTTGTAGTCAGTTTTCAGATCTTTCATCTAATTTATTCTTTGTATTTATTTTATTAGATATAATGAAAGGTTAATTTGCCAAAAATATTCTCCCCCCATATCTCTGTATCTATCTACCAGAGTGACTTCTCTTGGGCGATTCTAAAATCCTACATAGGTAATTTGGATAAAAACTTTCAGTTTGTAGAAAATACTTCATTGAGTCTCTGTTTTACTGCCAATATTTGTTTAAACATGAATATATGTGACTTAAGGGAAAGTTTGTGGTGAAATGTAAGCATCCTTGAGGTTCCCTCTAGTTTCCAGGTTTTGGCTTTTAAAAGGGCTTGGAAAACCTGCTAGCTTTTCAGTCCCCAATGAACTTCTCTGCCAGTGGACTGGAAGATGCTACTCCCTTATTCATGACTTACAAAGTGAGAATATTTATTTATTCTTTGCAGTAACACATGGCAACTGACAGTATTCCATGCTACTTTCAAATCAGGGTGTAGGGATTGCTGTCTTTTCCTTAAGCCAACATAATTAAAGAGTATCGGTGTGTACATTCCTTCAGAGGCTCTCAACCTGTGTTTTTTCTGTCATAAGCCGAAAGTTAGCCTCAGTCCACCTGTTAGCCTCCAGAGCTCCTATGTGGGATGCAAAATTTATTTGATCTTCTGCTGGTATTAATACTATAGCTAGGATACCTAAAATTATGCAGGATGATTGTATATTTAGAATTTTTTATTAAAGTATTTATTGTCTAATAAAATTGCAGAGAAACTAAGAGGAAAAGATTCTTCAATATCCTTTTACGTTTATTGTAGAAGTACAGATAGCTTTTTAATGTGATGAATTCTATGTTGAAGACTCTAATCTCAGGGGGTTTTATGTCTCTATTGCTTTTAGTTTAGTCTCCCTCCACAGCCCATATTTAAAAAATAATCCTGTTAAAAAAGATTTTCTTAGAAAATGATATAGCCAGGTTTTAATTACTACTTAAACAGAAGATAGAATTACCACTCTTCTTTTTTTTTCTTTTTCTTTGTTTTCAAGACAGGTTGGGCTGAAATTTGACATCCTCCTGCCTCAGCCTTCCAGAGTGCTGGAATACAGGCATGTGCCATCATGCCTGGCTCATCACACTCTTAAGGTGTCAGTGATTATTAGCAGGCCAGTGATAGACATTCTTGTGCAAGGAACTTGCCCTTGAAGTTTTAAATTATACACTCAGGGCAATGTGAACATGTTTCCATATTTGGAAATGACCTCGAAGGTGGTGAACATCCCTTAGGAAGAGTAAGGAGGGTGAGCCATGTCTAGGTATTTACTTATTTATTTCTTAAGGAAACATGTACTGAAGAAATCAAAAGAAAAAAGGCATACAGATCAATCACATGAAATCAGAGAAATGTTAATATCCAGAAATACAATCTGTGAAGTCCTGCATATTGATATTAAAGGTAGTCTGTAAACTGGCCCTGAGTTTCCCTGTAGCCATATAAAAGAAGGAAGCACTAACCCTTACAAGATTCAGTTATAAGATAAAAATATATCATTGCTTTGGACCTGTGTAGATGTTCATGCTATTCTTATAGGGGAAATTTCTCGTTGTGAAGGGACACTGAGTATTGACAGTTGAACTTTGTGGGAGAAGACAGCACATCTTCCTAAGGGATGTTCTAGAAATCATTCGGTTCATGAGTGCAGACAGGGAGCAATGCAGGATACCACAGTTTACACAGCTGGAGGAGTTAACTCTCAGAATATAGTCAATTTAAGACCCCCAAGGGCAAGAGGAAGAAATCTAATCTCTGGTGTTCTTCCTGTCATGTGCTTGGTGGACTTATGTTTCTGGGGCTGTCCTGCAGTGTCCCCTGTGAGAAGCTTCTGAATTTCTTCAGAAGAAAGGAATCATATGGGTGTACGTGCATGACAGCATGTATGTGCAAGAAATTCTTAAGAAATGGGTATTTGTCATCAAATTCCAGAGGTAAAGCTTATCCTTACATCCCCATAAAAATTATACTATGTATTTGTACTCAATTCTAGTTTATTCAAACTAAATCTCAAGGTATTAAGAATGACTGAAATAAGGCAGTGAGCAGTTGCTTTGGATTAGCAGATATGTCTTGTAGTAACATGTTTATGATGCCAGAGTTGGATTTTTAGGCTCATTAATGTTTTTGAATTCTCTAGAATATTTCTTTCTTTTCTTGACCAGCTCCAGAGCTTCACAATAAACCTCTGAAGTGTCTGTAGTAAGACCTGACCATGCTGGGAAAGTCTGAAAAATACCCAGTAACCTGAGGCATTGAGTTTGGGGACAAAGTTGGCTGTCTCTCTGCAGGCGTTCCTGGAGAAGAATACAAGAAACGAAGTGACAGGGCACGTTGGCTTTGCTCTTACTCCGAGAGCCTTGAAGACAGGTTTCTTTATCACTGAAAATGTGGCCAGCTGTATAGCTAGGGTATCTTTGGGGTTGTTTTCTCATTTTTACTTTGCCAAGAAAGTCAAAAGGAAAGAAGAAAGAAAGGAAAAAAGGAAGGAGTCTCAAAGCCGAGAATGGGAACAAGGAAAGGTCATTCTACCATATTTGCATGTTTTCCTAAAAAAGTAATCCTCTCCGTGAGCACACTGCAGTTGCCAGCTTCTTCCTACAAGTAAATCCCAGTCTCCACTGTGTATCCCTTGTGTGATTTCTAGTAACATGATGCTGATGGAAACACAGGGGGCTTTTGCAATATGTGACTGGACAAGTAGTGTCCCCGGACCCCTAAGCACATTTGTATTAAGTTTATTAGACCTTTAGAAAACTCTTGGGCTGCTTCTGGAAGAGAAGGCAAACATTATTCAACAGAATCTCTATTGAGCACTCACTTAACTGTGGGAATTACTACGTCTTAAACACCAGAGCTTAGTTGGGTAAACCTGAACTAAATGGAAGAAAGAGTTCTTCTGGTAGAAAATGGTATCAGAAAGTCTGCCCAAACTATGAATTTGGCAATACATGTTCCAAGTTTGTGACCTGAGTTTATTTTCTTGCATAGAGTTTTTAGTACCCTAGATTGACTTGCCTACATTTCCCCCCTCCATTCTTCCTTTCTTCCCTCCTTTTTTTTTTTTGTTCTTCCTTTTTTTCCCCTTTGAGACAAGGTCTCCCTAGATAGTCCAAACTAGCCTCAAACTGTCCTGTCCACCTTTCTGCCTCAACCTCCCAGGCGTTAAAACTACTGTAGTGTGCTACCACATCCAGCAAATGACTTGCTTTTTGTTAAGATTGTTTCTTTGTTTAAATCTTGGAAAATGATTTGTAGGCTTTATGATTTAGTACTAAAACTGACCATTCTGATTACTAATTTATTGATTCTTTTGGCTACTTTTTTTGAAGAGACATAAAAGGATTTATTAGTTGGAAATTTAAAACTACATACTCAAAGAAATAGAATGCGGGCCTCCAAGAGAGAAGTGTGCTTCCATTTGCAGCTGGAAATATTTATGTGTCTGGCTGCCTTTGAATCATTGATGTCATGTGTTCTCCTTCCCTCCATGTGGTGGGAAAGCAAGCCCCCTACACTCCCATTATCTCATTTCTCACCTCTTGAGAGAATTTGTTTTGTTAACTCAGAGGTGCATGTGAGGGGCTCGGTACTTCTTGAAGAATGTGACTTGAGAATTGCAGAGTATCTTTTCCTATCCACCTGAACCCTATCACCGGACTGACCACAAGTTAAGAACTGAATTGGCTAATTGTGTGGATTGGTGGTGGGGGATTCTAACTTCTTTAATTCTAAAATACATTCCTATGGTTCTTTCTGACTCCCTTCTGGAACTGGCACTGTTCTAGGTCATTGAGTGTAAAGTGTGAGATCTCAGATTAGGGAAGTAGGTAGGTATTCAACAAGCTTTTTGTGTTTAAAGAATACTAACCTGGAAGACAGAAGGTGAAGATCCAACTGTTGGCTTTGCTAGCAATTAGAAATGTGACCTTGAAAAGTCACCTGGCCTCCTTGGACTTACTTTTCTTGTGACTCATGACTAGATAATGATGGTCTAAATTAGTTTTCAGACTTCAGAATAATCAGAACCACCCAGGAAGCATATGGAAATGACAGTTCCTGGGCTTCACTAGCAGCTGTTCTGTTGCAGGAGGTCTGAGATGGAGCTCAGGAGAGTTTCTGTCTTGCACGTTCTGTTCTGAAGGGGCATCTGTGACCCAGACAATGAGAAACACATGGCAGGGTCAGTGCTTCTCAAACTGCAGGAGGTGACCCATTAACAAGTCATGAAGTCAAGTTAGTGGACTATGAAACATTATTTAAAAAATTACACAGAAGAGAATTTATCACAGGCATCATGGAGTGGAGATCAGTAAAGTTACTTAGACATCCCACTTTGAAGTACTGTATCTTGAAAACACAGTTGTTCCCACTCCCTGGCCATTGACTTTAAATGAGAAAGAGAGATTTAGAACTCATTTTTCTTCTGTAGCACTGATTATTTCAAGAAGGCAAATTTGCTTGTCCTAGGGATTTTTATATTGATGGTATCATAGGACAGACATGTTGAATTCATTGTTGCTATGGAAATTTTCTCAGTGTCATAAAATGGAGTATAAGAAGGTCATTCCTAAGTCTTCTTTTCGGAAATATACAGTAGTCTCTCCTCTTCTATAGTTTTAGTTATCCATGGTCAACTGTGGTCCAACTATATTGAATGGATAATTTTAGAAATAAACCATAAGTTTTAAATTGTGTGATACTCTGGTTAGTGTGATGAAATCTTGCACCATCCTACTCCATCTTGTCTTGGAATGTGAATTGTATCCCTTTGTCCAGCATATGCAAGCTGTATACTGTACCCACCTGTTAATCATTTAGTGGTTGTGTCTATTTCTAGATTGTTAGGTGTAATATTGCTGTACTTCTTTATGTGACCTTATTTTGCTCAGTGATAGTGCCAAAGTACTAGAATAGTGGTGCTGAATGTGCAATTGGATATGTCAAAAAGAAACTGCAAAATGCTTCCTTGAAGTGAAGAGGGGAAAGTACAAGAAGATAATTTGAAAGATGGAAGCTGGGTGTGGTCGACCCAGACCTGTAATCCTAACACTATGGGAAGCTCTTGGCAAGAAAACAGCCTCATGCTCATGGACCTGCAGAACTGTGAGCTAAATAATCTTATTTTCTTTATGAAGTACATACCCAGCCTTACCTATGTTATAGCAATACAAAATGGACTAAGGTAAGTACTAGTCATGGTTTTAGGGATCTTATGGGGGGGGGCCTTGGAATGTGTCTACTACAGATAAGAGGGGATTACTGTAACAGGAAGCCATTCTTCCATTAACTTAAAACAACTTGGATAACATACAAATAACAGTTCCAGACCACATAGACTGCCAAGAATAAACTGCATTTTCATAGGAGCAAAAGTGTCTACAGAGACAATTTATTGAAAGGAGGTCATTGCTTCCAGCAGTATGATCCTTTCCTCTGTCTCTGTCTCTGTCTCTGTTTCCCCTTTCTCTCTCCCTTCTCCCTCCCTCTCTTTGCTAGTAATGTAATCAATAAATACTTTTTGGATGAAGGCCCTCTAAAGCCACTTTAATTCTAAGATGTTACATAATACCTTTCTTTTACTTATTAAATCATTTGTTCCTTGAAGGAATCATATATTTTAATATAATATTCTTATTATAGTAGATGTTTTAACTTAAGAGAATGACAATGGAAAACAAATTTTCTGAAAAGTAACTTTTGTAACTAACGCTGAATGCTAGTAGGGCAGATGGCAGAAATTAACTTAATTTTATTTATTATGTATATGCACATGTGTGTCTAAATGGGAAACGTCTTCAAAGTAGCTTTGGTGATTTTGTGCTAAATCCATAGATCGTGCCATTGCATAAAAACAAGCATATTCATCACCAGTTTTGGGATTCTTCCTTTGAATTTCCTTTCAGAAGCAGGTATGATCTTCATGAGAAAACCAGTTTCATTACTTCATGGTTACACCTCATTTTTATGAAAAACAGCATTACACAACATGATTACCTTCCTTATTTTCTATCTTGGCTCTGAGTGCTTATTGACTGCTTCCCAAAGTTAACTACATCTTCCAAGAATGACAGTTTGCTGCCCCCGAGCTCCTGGAATGGGATGTGGCTCTCAATGCTGTTCAGCAGGACGAGTTTCAAACCTATGCAAGTTGTCCTCTTCGTGTGTTTCTGGAGGAAGTGCTAGATGCTAAAGATGACCACTTGGAAAGGCAACTGTGTAAAATTTCTGAAGCCTTGATATTAAAACAAAAATTGGTCATACTTAACTTGATGAGTTTTCATGGACTGTTGCCAATGAAAGACTTGGAAACTGAGAGATTGTGATTAGGCCAGATTAACTAGCGACAGGGACCTGAATGGACCTTGTCTATGATTCCTTCAAAGGTTGAATGATGGACAAATTGTGTGTGCACGTGCATGCGTGCGTGTGTGTGTGTGTGTGTGTGTGTGTGAATTCCAGTTCATTTATACTCTGCGCTTTTGTTTTTGGCTCAGCAATATGTGAGCAGTGAGAGAGAAGGGTGAATGCCTAGGCAAGGCAGGGCATGCTACAATCTAGGTAGATTACTGTCAGCATCTTCTCAGTGAAAAGAAAAGCTGCATATAAAGAATATGGCCTTTGCTAGTTTAAGGAAAAAACAGTCAAAATTTAGAGCTGCTTCCATAGCGACAATGCTATTTTTTAAGTACAGTGAGAGCCTGAGTACACCCTTCCCCCAAAGACATTCGTGTGTCAAGACAGCTCTCAGAGTGATTATGGAATACTTGGGAAAGCTTTTAATTTAAAATTTTTCCCCTAAGGAAAACCTATTTATTTTACATTACTGATAAAGTAAAATTGCTGCAAATTATAGGCCTCAAAAATTAAGACTAGGATTACTATCTTGATTAAAATAGTTTAAGCAGGGATGTAAAATTTGGAAGCGTTAGCAGTTGTAATGAAAGAAATTCTTGCCATTTATGTATAATCTAATTTTAGATCTTTGAGCTCAAAATATAGAATTAATAAATAAAAACAAAACCAGTTACGCATGTGTTTGCATTTCGTCTGAATCAGGCAGTTTCAAACAATGGAGTGTTATATTGTCTTTTAACCTCTGTTCCTGGTAACAAAGATTGCCACCTCCCATCTCAGAAAGGTAAAGGTAGGTGTTTTCTTATGCAGTGTCTGGTGAGGTTTAGGGGAGAAGGCATATTGGACTGTGTTGGAGGAAGGCCATGCTTGACAGATAACCCAAGCATCATCACGCTTCATGTGTGGGGATTGGCCTTTCTCCTGTATCTCTGCTGGAAAAGTTAAGTAAGGAGGTGGCATTGTCTCTGGGTGGGCATTTGCAGCCTTGCCTCCCCACCCAGCCTATTCTAAACCTAAAAAAATGGGTGACTGGTTTGGCCTGCTTCCTTGCTGTGAAGAGAGACTGACCCTTCTGGAAACTCTTGCTCATAGATCTCATCTCCTTTGTGGCTGGGTGTTAACCAAGATGTTGGTCCACCACTGTGATGATTCAGGAGAAAGAACCTCCAGAAGGATTATTGTGACTTCTTCTGCTGCTCTGGGATCTGCTGGACCAACTGTCTGGGTTGATTTAGGTTTTGCTCTGTTGGACTTGTGAAACGGCTCTCAGATGACTCGTCTCATGCTCAGAAATTGTGATCAAGAAGTAACTGGTTTACAGAATACCTTTCTCCTATAGATTTATTTATTTTGTACATAGATTTCTCTCATATATTATCCAAGTCTGCAGGACTACATGAGGGCTGGGCAGCATAAATCCAGTGCATTGAGGCTCAGTGAAGAAGTCAGGGGCTATCCTGCTCCATAGTCTGATCTCAGGGAAGCTCATGTGAGGATCAATAGGTCATGGCTTTCTCCTTCTCATATTTTATTATTGGTGTGGCAATGACAGTGTCAGAATGATTGATTGTATAAGGGTGATTATATAGTTTATTATAAAGGTATAGCTTCTTTCACAACATTTTATTGTGTTTATCTTTTTAGTCCAGGTTTTTTTTAAATCATTAACTACACCTTAGAGCCTTCTATAATATGTCCACAGGGCCTTGCTCTTTGGTGCTATATAAGAGGTGAATCAATTTTATAGTGAAGGAGGCAGAATGCGACCAAAGTCAGCCCTGAATCTTCAGAAAGCCCGACCTGCGCATTTGCAGTAGTATGTGACCTTGGCTTCTTTATTTAATCTTTCTAAGCCTAGGTTTACCCCTCTGTAAAATTAGAACAGTAGTATCTTACTGAATTGTGGCAAAGATATTATGAGAAAAAATGTAAAACATGCTGTCTGCTGCATGATAAACTCACTAAATGGTGGTAAAAAATTGCTTTTGGACTTTAATGTCTTAGTTGGTTTTGTGTTGCTATAACAAAATACCCAATGCTGCTTAACTTATAAAGAAAAGAGATTTATTGTGCTCACAATTTTGGTGACTGTGACGTCCAAACATCATGGTAATGCAATGTGCCCCTGAATGCATTACTATATAGCAGATGATGTGTGGCAGGAGCATGAGCAGGAGTGGTAAGCAGGTGCATGTGGAACGTGCCAAATATGTGGGTGGTCTTGCTTTGTAACAACTCCCTTAGGTAACCAATCCAGTCCTGTGAAAGAGCCAGAACTCTCTCTTTCAAAACAGCATTAATCCCTTGTAAAGTCGCCAACATCTCCCATATCCAAGCTGTATTATTTAGTGACTTAGTTTCTTGATTTGGAATAACCAGTCACCAGTTTACTAAACAAGGAGTACTAAATATCACCTGGAATCATAATAAATTAGAGCAATAAAAGATCTCCTTCACTCATTGTTGTAGTAAGGATTTGCAAAGAAACAACTTAATACATGGCACATAATTTATAGTATTATAATAGTTACCCAAACAGTCAAACACAAAAAGTGCAGGAAATCTTTCCACACACTAAAGATCTAGAGAATCCAGCTGAGGGCCTGGATCCCATGGCAATGTCCTATATGAGTTCAGCTGAAGACCTAGACCGTAACAGTGCCCCTACTAAGGCCAGCTGGAGGCCTAGAGCTCACAACAATGTCTCACGCAAGCCCATTTCATGGATCTGCACTGGGAAGGCCCAAAAATAAGTGGTGGAAGTTAGAAAGTCTGTTCCCATGGGATGAAGGATCTGTACAGTAGGCTGAGGGTTCTGCACTGGAGCCAGGAAGGGACTCTCAAAGTCAGGACTAGAGCTCCCCAAAAAGTACCACAGCCATTCTCATCAACAGTGAGGTCCTGAGATCCTCCAACAATGGAAACAGCTGAGTTCATATCATATGACAAGCTTCTCCTAGAGATTGAACAGCACACATCTTCCCTACCTGAGCCAAGAAACAATGCTCAAAGTAAGGACCAGAGCTCCCCTAAAGTGAACCACACTTGTTCTCAGTGACAAGGTCCTGAGCTCCTCCAATGGTGAGAACAGCCAAGTTCGTATCAGGAAAGAAACTTGACAAGCTCCTCCAGGCAAGCCAATGGCAATGAGAGAACCAATCACAACAACTCATCCTCTCCAGTTCTTCTTTTTATGTTGGTAACAATCCTCAGGTGGGCCATCCACACTCAGCACCATGGTGATTCAGTTACAAATTGACCACCAGTTGTCAGTCCACCACACTCACTCCACAGATATTTATTGACCACCTACTACATACCAAACACTTGAGATTTCACTGGGTAAGCAATGCAGGAAAGTCCCAGTGCATGTATCCTTCTAGTTGGGGAAAACACAAGAAACACTGAACACAGTAAATAAGTCAAATATGACAAAGGATTAAGTTCCATGGGGGTGAAGTGGGGAAGGGAATTTAAAGGTTAAAATCTGACATGACTCTAATCGGGAGGGAAATATTTATTCAATGATTTGCAAAGATTTACAGGCGAAGTACATAGTTTGTCACACAGTTGTTGGGGGAAGTGGACTCCAGGCAGGGGGGCAACTAGTGCAGGGGACACCCTCGACATCCAGGCTAGTGTGGCCTAGAGAGGGTGACCAACAGAAGAAGGGCAGGAATGAGGATGCAGGGGCCAGAATATATAGGGCCTAGGAGGCTATTGAGGGGCTTTGATTTTACTGAGAGGAGTAAGAGTTTTTAGCAGAGGGATGACATGGGTCTGAGCGCTTAGTGGGATCATTGGCCCTGCTGGGAGTGAGCAGTGCAGATGGAGGGTGTTGATCACAGAGGACTCCTTTAATGCCTCCTGTGAATTAATGTAGACTCTGGAGTCAGGGTTTGAATCCTGGGTCTGCCACTGTTTTTACTGTGGTGTCAGATATTGGAAACTGAAAGGAATCTCCTGGGAAATCTTGATGCTCTGCTATTACTCCCTGACAAGCCAGGATTTAGGCTGTGCACGAAGAGAAAATAAATGTTGGTGCCATTTGTTTTCCTAACAGTGTGTCTTCTGGGGATGAAAGCGGAGGCATATTTGGACCTTAAATTACTTTTGGGGTGTTTGTTCACATAACGCCAGGTTTATAAATGGATACTTCATAAAAGAGGTGGAATTTCATTAAGTTAGTTAGACTTAAATTCTCTACATCTGGTAAGCTGTGAAGGTAGCCATCAAGCAGTTATGAAAACAGAATTCTCCAGTGGTGTTAAAAACTGAGGTGTGTGATAGTACATCATCTTTACTTGAAGATAGCATTGCTGCGGTATCTAATTTTAGACTTAACAGAGGGAAAATAACTTAGTTTGGGTTTGCCTTACCATTAGTCCTTTTCATTTTTATCAGTGGCCAACTGTGGATCCCCTCAGGCTTTCTGCCATACCTTTGCCTTGAGGAAACCTCTAAAATGTCTTATTTGGTATCAAAATATGCTTTCATCCTCCCTGATGCTTAACCTGAAGTTGTTAAAAATAGAGTTAGGTCTAAAATACCTCACAACACATTAAACCTACTTCAGTTACAATTTTCTAACTATTCAAAAGCCCATGAATTGTTTGTTTGTGGTGCTGGGAGTGAATCCAGGGAGCACTGATCTACATCCACAGCCTTTTTTATTTTTTATTTCTAGAAAAGTTCTCTCTAACAAGCCTCAAACTTGTGATCCTCTTGCCTCAGGCCCCAAAGTAGATAAGGTATGTGCTACTATGCCTGACAAAGCCTGTCTTTCTTTTCTTTTTTCTTTGTTTCTTTGTTTCTTTCTTTCTTTCTTTCTTCTTTTTCTTTAAAGATATCTGTAATAAATAAAGATTAGTGCACATATGCCAAATGAATAATTTGAGGAAGACATGATTATCTAATTTTTGGGTCATCTTGGTCCTTTTACTTCCTTTCAGGAACTTGGGTTTCCTTGTGACCATAAATATACCTCCCTTTCTGTGATTAGGCTAAAAAGATGGAAAGGAGATGGAATTCTTGTTTGTTCATTTTCATCCACGAACTTCTGTTTATCATTGTATTACTGTATTTTCTGTGCCCTACTCGTAACCCACTGTTACACTTCTGTTGAATGCATTCTTGAGGTATTTGATCAAACAAGAAGTCAACTATAACAAAAAAGTTCCTCCAGCTTTAACGTAAAACACTTGACATGTGCTGGTGTTACCAATTTTTTAATGTTTCTGATCATTTTTAGCATAAAATACCTTCCCTCTTTCTTCTCCTCTGCCTTTACAGTGAAACCAATAAAGCAGATACATCAAAGTTTCCAGTAAATATGTGTTGAGGATAGTAGAGTTTTGTTTTCAGTTCTCCTTTCCTCCTTACGTGGAGTAGCAGTTTTAAATAATAAATCACAACTTACTTCCCCTTGTTGGTCAGAAGTTCAAGATGAATTAGGATAAGTAGGAAATGTCATTTACAGTGTCTGCAGTATGGGGGTGGTTTCTAATTTCGGTTTTGAAATGGTAATTAGTATAACAAGTATCTCTGAACTTGAGCTGGTGGGCATTGTTTGGGACGGCACTTCCTAAAGGAAGCTCCTTCAAGAGTACAAACATCTGGGAACATGTGCTTGTTCATGAGCACGCATGTGCACATGTGTATAGATGAAGCTGTGTAAATGCCAACTGTATTCACAAGATTAACCTTGACAAGATAGGTGCTGACCAAATATACGGGAAGGAGATCAGGCGAGCATTCTTAGAAGTCTGAAGAGATGGCTTTGGGGATTGGGAAGATGGGTCATGATCTCTGGAGGAGTTTCAAGCAGAAGAAAGTATGAACCGTGGTGCAGCAGCAAGGCAGGGTGGATGTTGACCATCGCTAGTTATTATCCTTTCCTCTCTGTTATTCCTTTATTTGCCTTTCAAAACTCAGCTCAAAGTTGGCCTTGTCCTGAGTGCATTGCTGAGGAAGGCTTTGTTAGAAATGCATATGGCAAAGGAGTCGGTGTGGAGTCCAGGCTTGCAATCCCAGCACTTTGGTGGGCTGAGGCAGGAGGATTACAATTTTCTGCCCAACCTGAACAATTTAGCTATTTATAGATCCTAACTCAAAATAAAAATAAATAAAAAGAGGGTTGGGGATGTAGCTCAGTTTAAAGGTACTGGGTTCAAGCCCCACAAGCCCCACAACCACCAATTAGCCAACAAACACACACACATGGGTATTGGATACATACACTTATTTGCTATGTTCATGAGCAAGTTACTTAACAATAATTGAAATTTGTATAACACTAGATGTCAGGCAACATTCTTGGTGTCTTGTATTGGCTTAGTCTTGTAATCTGTACAACATCCCTATGAAGTAGGAACTACTAGTGTTCTCATTTTATAGATGAGGGAACTGAGACACAGAAAAGATAAGTAGTGTGTTTAAGGGCACATAGCTAGAAAAGACCAATTCTGAGCATCAAACCCATGGCACTTTAGCTCCAGAAAAGTATGCTCTTACCTGCCACACTGTAGTTTTGCTATCCCACAGTCGTCTTTGTAACACCTTGTGATTTGCAGTACAATGTACAGCATGCAGTAGATATTTGATTTTTGGAAGTCATTGCTTTTATGGATATTTCCTGTCCCTCCAATTTGATTGAGGTGTTTTCCCTCTTGCACATTTTTCTCTAGTAACATTATTGCTCTGTGCCACAATTACTGATGTGTCTGTTTTACATATTAGACTATAAGCTTTTTGAAGGAAGTAACTATATATAGAGCTCATCCCCTAGAGGCACAGTAAGCACTTGGTGATGAGTGAAAGAATAAATCACTTTGACAGGATTAGGATTGTGGTTTGGTGGTGGGTTCTTGTGCTTACCTGGAGTGTTCCAGGCCCTCCCTAGGTTCGATGTGAAACACCATAAAAATAAAAGCAACAACAATAATATAACCCTATTTTGACTGCCATGGATAGTGGAGTGGTTCATATCCAGGATTTTAGGGCATATATTGCTGTGTTTGAATCAAGCCCCTACCATCTGTTTGTGTTGAGTCTTATGAAACTTACTTGTTTTCCTTTAGGCCCCACTTTCTTGTTTATTTAAGGGGGATAATAGAGTTGGTTATAAAAAGCAGAGGAGATGACACATATTAGAGATTTAATAGAATGGCATATGATAAGCAGTAAACAATTCTGATTATTATTATGGAATGACTGTTGAATGCCTACTATTTGTTAGAGGTACAGAGATAAAGATTTCATAGTCTCACAGAAGACAAGATTATTACTTTTTACTTATGTGCATTAATATACAATAATAAAGATAGTTTGGATAAATTGTATTGGGGGAGGGCAGGAATTGTCAGTTTCTTGGTGGATAATATATATATGTTGAATTTTGAGAAATGAATAGAAATTCTGAAAGTAGGTGAGGCATAGTGGTTTATGCCTGTAATTACAGCACTTGGGAAACTGTGGCAGGAGAGAAGCTGAGATAGGAGATTATCAGTAGTTTTAGGCCACCCTTGCTACATAGTGAATTTAAGGCTAACATAAGGCCCTATTTCAAAAAACAAACAAAAAACAAAAAATTTCATAAGGCAGAGTAGGAATTAGGTCCTCAAATGACAGTTTCGAGGACTTAACTGAATAGACAATGGGGAGCCACTGAAATTTTTTGAGTAGGAGGGTGACATCAACAGAACTGTCCTTTAGGAAGATTAATCAGACAAAAATATGTAGGATGAGTTAGTGGAGAGAGAAGTGAGAAAATAAATATCACATAGACCTTTAGTAGACCCTCCTACACAGGATAGAAATCCATTCTGCAGCAGCCATTACAGATGGCCATCCAGCTGATGCTTGAATGTACCCAGCAAGGGGATGCACCCCCTTAGGCATAGCCCTCTTTCTTATCTTTCTTCCCTTCCTGCTATGACTCCCCTTCTTCCTTCCTTTCTGTCCTTTCACTCATCAGGCCATCCATCCATCCATCCATTTACTAATTAAATATTTTCCTATGTGTGAAATATTAGACTAGGTGCTGGGAGTGTCAATTTGAACATGGTAGTTCTGCCCTTGAGGATTTCACAATCCAGTGACACATTATGTGTCCATTATTGAATAAAGTCATTATTGGAAAGTATTCTTTTCTTCAGTCTGAGCTAAAATCTACTCTCTTTGAAGTCTGACTTACTGCTCCAACTTTTAAAATTTTTCTTCTATGAAACACATTATTGTATTCTTCTTTTATATGACTGCTTTAATTATACTCACAAACTATATCATGGAACTTCCTGATCTCATTGGGAAATCCAATTCCCTTAAAACAGCCTCATATGGAAAATTTACAAAACTTAAGGATTTTGACAGTCAAATGAAACTTTAGAAAGTTATGTAGAGTTCATATTTTAATCCTCATCACTTTACAGGTAGAATCTGAGTCACAAACACGTCGTGACTTGCCTAACATCACAGAGCTCGTGAGTGACAAAACTAGGACAAGAACTTGGGCTTTCCAGTGTCCAGACTTGTAAGACAACTGCTTTCTTAAGCTGTCCATTCCAATAACCCTTCCCAGATACTCTGTAAAATCTTTAATAGCCTCAAAGATGTAGAGTCCAAAGTTGAATGTAGTGTCTCAAATCTTTTCTGACCTTGGGAGAGAGCCATGATGAGAACTAATAAAGGTCAACATTACGAAAATGTGCCAGCTTTTTGTCAGCCTTGTTTCCTGCATTTTCTTAGTCTTAGAGAAAACTCTGTAGAATTTTAGTGCGCCAGTTTCAAGGTAGGAAAACTGAACCCCACAGATGTGATGTGGCTTCCAATCCTTGGCCATAGAACTCGTAGCCCGATACGCTGAGAAATCAAACTCAGTGCTATCTGACTTCAAGGTTAAGAGGTAAGGTTACTCGTCTCCTGCCACAGAAACACCTTTCCCGTGATCTCTAACCTAATCCACAGGAAGATACACCAGCTGAAGCAGAGTCTATGTGAGCGTGTTTTGGGTTTGTGGTTATTAGATGCCTAGCTCTTTAATGGTTTGAACAAGTCAGTTAGGTGTTATTCATCTTGGACTTCTGCAGAAGTTTTTTAGCCTGAATGGAGGTCTTTATTTTAACCTCTGTTAAATGTCACACCATTGGTTTGCAAAATCCTATTCATCAAGAGTGAAATAAGGCTCACGTATGGAGCCTGACCCCTTGGGTGTGACTTCTGGCTCTGGCCCATGTGGTTAGGTGGTGGTGCAGCAGTATTTTTAGTTATCAGTCAGCCTCAGTCACACTGACCTCATCATAGAGGTGAGATGGAACAAGCTAGTATACATGGATGGACTGTGTAAACTAGTCAGTGAATGGTAACCTTGTTGTTTTAAAATGCGTATCAGAGCCTGCCTTGCCCTTGGGTACCCACGGGCTCTTTCTCTTGCTGCCTTCCTCAGGCATCTTCTGCTGCTAGGAACGCTCCCTTCTACTCGCTTTTTACCCCTGTTATGCAGCCTTTACGGACAAGGTCAGAGGCCAGTTTTGACAAACATTAAATTGAATTTTCTTGCCAGTACATGTTCACACAACTGTTTAAAGCACAGTAAAAGCCCTTATCTCAGTCTGTTTTGATTAATGTTTCTTTTGCCCAGACATCTCCTGCTAGTGTGAGTGTTCCTTAGAATATAGGCCTTATAGTTTTCATCTTTTCATTTTGTTGTGTGATTTTTGTACCAGGAATTTATGTCAGGACCTTGTGCTTGCCAGGCAGGTGCTATGCCTCTAAGCTATATCCCCGGCCCCTATAGTTCTCATCTTTATGAACTTTCCTTTCCTCAGCCTGTCAGAAGGTCAAGCTGTGCTTCAGTTGGGGGTTTGATGCTGTTCACCTGTCCCAGAGTTGAGTGCTCGGCAGCATTGCTAACTTCCCTTCTGGCATCATCTCCATCGAAATAAAGCTGTTGGAAAGGAAGGGACCAAGGGCAGAGCCAAGAAGAAATGCAACCCTGTGACATTATTCCTCCAAAGTATTATTCAAGCATGAGATAACTCATGACGTAATTATTGTTATGTAATGGGGACTCCTTAGAATAATGTATGATCCATTTGTGAGACCATTCAGAACTTGCCAGGATTCCTGCAGGAGTCTCCTACTTGGGGTCTTCTCTTTCTTGGTCTGGTTTGTTTCCCATACACTGCCAAAGTGATCTTTTCTAAACCTGTTGATCTTGTCATTCTCTGGTAGTGTAAGCCCTTCAGCTCTCTGCTCCATTGTTTTTGGAGTTCCCCCTACCTCAGGTGGTTGGCTCTCCCCTCAGCTCATCTTGGGATAGTCTCTGCCTTTATCCAGGCTCATAGCTTTCTTTCAATGTGCTGACCTTCTCTTCTAGAACTGTTGTTTCCCCATCCATTACTTTAGTAACTTCTATCTTGATTCCTGACTGATGTGTCATTTCCTTAGAGCTGTCTCCTCTAATCTCCACCTTTCACAACAACCAGTACTTCTCCTTCGTAACACTGGTCATTACTTGTATAATTATAATTCATTGTCTGCCTGCCCCTTCCATTGGATTCTAGGTTCACTGACGGCACCAGGGAAGACCTTGTCTGTCTGCTGACCCAGGCTCATGGGTGCTTTAGCACAATGGCAGACACATCAGAGCTGTTACACAGGTAATAGCTCAAGGATGGCAAACACAAAGTATGAATTCCCACATTCAGGTGACATTTATTAAGTGCATCCCATGTGCCAGACCTAGAGACCACCATCTTCCAGCCTGCTCAAGGGATTCAGACATGTAAAGAACCACTGGAAGGTGACTTTTCTGAGCATAGTAAGGGAACAATCACCTGGGAGTACAGGGCTGAGGCCTACAGGACTGTGTAGAGCTGATGAAGGTGTCATAAGACGATTGCGCTTGAACTGAATCCAGATCTTATTTGGCCATTTTGTTCTCCAGGTATCAGACTGTCACATATACTGCCAAACTCTTGACACTCTAGGTGGACCAGACTTTTTCTGCTAACCAAGAAAATGTCAGAAACAAGGTCTAAAAGTTAACTTGATGTGATATTCTTAGTGAATCCTTGTTAGTGCCTTGTGCCTACAAAAATCTGCTATAGCCCATTTTTAGCTTTGACAGAAGTCTGGCTACTAGTTTAGTTTCCTGAATCTACCCTCATTAAGAAAAAAGAAAAAAAAAAAAAGAAAAGCCTAACAAGTTTCCTTTTGTTTGCAGAATTTTTCTTACTCTAAAGATTTCACAGAAAGACTTCAAGGTCAGTATCTCTTCATCCGTCATAGAGTGCCTTTTTTCTTGCCTGGATATTTCTAGTTAATTTGTCTGTTACTTGTCACTAGTGGGCCCAGGGAGATAGTTAAGGGAAAGGAATTGATGATAGAGTGGAGTCTGGAGACCTGGGACCTGATTCGGCGGGGCGGTCTTGAGCAGGTTATTTAACCTTTCTTGACTTTGGTTCCTGATTTATTAAGTGAGTGCTAGAAGTGAATGAACATGATGTCTTCCTCCAGCTCTAGTGGCCTTCCAGCACCAAACTATGGACTGAGTAACCCCATCTTCAATTTCAGATATATGCTTCTTACCTTTTCTGTCTTCACCAATGTCCTTGATTGGGAAAAAAGAAATCTTGGTTGTCTTTCTTCTCCCCAGCCCTCTACTCTCTTTTTGCTTAGAATTAGCTCATTCTTGGCATGATCACTGTAGCATTCTTATAGACTTGAACCACACATGGATGATGATTTCCGTCACCTTCATTTCAAGAGTACAGTGCTGTATGACTTATCTAAAATAGAATCAGGTTGCCATGTTTGAATTCTGACTCAGCTGTCTAGCCTTGGGCAAGATACTGAACCTCCCTGAGTCTCATCTCAGGATGATAATAGATCCACTTCAGTGAGTGGTGGAAAGGGTCAGTATATCACAGAGCCTAGTAATTTATGCAGGTTGAGCACTCTTTCAGTTACCATTTTTAATGTTTATGTCTCCTCATTTTTCAACCATTGGAACTTTTCCCAGCAAACCTACACTGAATTCTTTAGCTGTGCTGTTGTGTAGAGTTCTATGGATGAAACTTCAAAAGTCAGAAAATGTATTGCATGAAGAAGAATATCACTGAATGGACAGCTTTGAAAAAAAAAAAGAATAAGATAGGAAACAGGGAAGAGGCCTATCAGGCAATTTATATTGTGGCCAGAGGTGCAATAGAGGATAGAAAGATAATAACATGGACAAAGCTGGCCATACGTCATGTATTGGGATTAATAAAATGCACCCATGTTTAGCAATATGAGTATGGTGTTGCTGGTCATTGACTTAAAATAATATTTTGCCAACACTTAATCAAGCATTTATTAATTGTGGTAGTTCTGATTTCCTTTTGTAGTCTGGAGCTCATCATTTTTTCCTTAGGTCACAGATCTTTTTATAGGTCTGAGAAAAGTTCATGGCCCACTGGTCTTTGCCCTCATAGGTAAAACGAACCCTGAGAAGGAAGAAGCTGGATCTGAGCTGAACTCAGGCTGAGATTTAGTGATTTTCTGTGGATGCAAATGCAGGGGGTGATGACATCATTGTATAGTAATTAGAATCATGAAAAATAAAAAGATCTGCTTAGAGTTATGGACTGAGGGAAGGGGCTGTGGTCACATTGCCATTGGGCTTAATCTCCATTGGGACTCCAAAACACATTTGCTCTTAGTGGTTCAAGACTGTATCTGCACATTTGGTTATTTGTCAGCATCCATTGAGTGCCCACCAAATGCTGAACACTTGGGTTACACAGCTGAGTTGACACTGGTTGGGTCCTAGAGAGGCTTACATCCCATTTCTTTGCATCATCACCATTTATATTATCACTCCTAAAGAAAACCTTTAACAAGTTGCTAACACTGGAAAAATACAGAGAATCTGGGACCGCACAGGCTTGGCTTTTGGCCCTCCTAAAGTTGAATGTGCTGTTCTCATCTTTCTTTTTACCCCCATGTTGGTAGCTGATCATAGGAAAGTACTTTGCATTTGCAAATGACATAATTTTTTCTTTAAAAAACAAGAGGAATCTAGGCCAGTCTCCAATTCTAAAATTCTGTGATTGTGTGATTCTAAATTAATTTAGGAAAGCAGGCAGACAGTTTTTGAGTGTGTTTCCATGGACATTTTGGATATTGTATAGAGGTGTCTGCTTAGTCACGTTTGGTACCATCTGGCATTAAAGAATTATTGGATTTTGGTCTGAGGGCAACTCAAAGTACTTAGAGGGATTCGTTCTCTTCCTAATATTCACTTGGGATGTTTGAGTACCTTCACATAACCACCATCCAGCATTAGATTTGCCAGGCAAAATATAACACACAAGAACTACAAATTATTTTTTCTTTATTTAAAATAATTTTTTTAAAGTTTAGAATTAGTATGGAATATACTTATATCAAAGCAGTTATCCCCTGTTTATCTGAAACTAAAATTTAACTGGAGCCCCCCCCCCCCCCTTTGCTAAATTTGACAGGGTTAGGCAGCATCCACCTACAATCCGTGGCCTTGGGAACATATCAGTACAGGTACATAAATAATAGTGCACAAGTCTTTATCAAATGTTAAGAAACTTTCCAGCCAGTTTCAATGAGTTTCCTCTACTCTAAGCCCCTCTTCAGATACAAGGAGTTGCTAATTCAGAGATGACACATTTTACTGTTTGTAGGACTTTGATTAATGTTTCTTCCTCTCCTCCACTGTTAATGGCTTTTTATTAAAGTCCTTAAAATATCTAGAGATACAAGTTACATTTTTATCAGCACTCATATTTTAAAAAATAGGCATTTCTTAAAAATTAAGCAATATTTGGCGAAATTTAAATTTACAATAATTTATAAGAGTTTTCTTAGCTTTGTTTTTTTCATCTGATAAAACACCTCTGGAATTTAGATAGGTCGGGACCTGTCAAGTCAAGTACAACCCAGCATCTATCCTCTGAACGCCAGGTTCTTCTACAGTTCATCATTGGCTCTCGTTAGTTTTGGAATATTTATAACTATACCCATTCATCATTTCTTCTTTTATGATCTGGTGCCTTGATGAGGAAGGAAAAATATAGCCCCATGTCTTTGCAAAATTTATAGGCTTATGATGAGTTAAGATAGTCACTGAAGTCCTAAATAGAGAACATGAGAGGTTTGCAAAAATCTTTAAGGTAATTGGGAATTCCTCTGCTTTACTTTTGCACTGAACTGTATCTCTAGCCCTTAAAAAACTAGTTTATTTAGAGACAAGATCTCACTAAGTTATCCCCAGTTTGGGACTGAACTTGTGACCCTCCTACCTCAGCCTCACCAAGTGGGGATTGTAAGTGTGCTCCACCATGCCTAGCTCATTCATACAATTTTTGATACTAGAATTCAGGATCAGTGGTATCCAAGTTAGACTTAAGAAGTTCATGCTTTTGTTTCCTCAACTGTGTTTATGAAATATCCTGGTAGTGTTTCTAGGATTAGAAAGAAAGGTAGGGAATAAAATCTGCAGAAGAGCTGCAGTATCTTTAGTCAAGAGACTAAAACTACTCAGTCTTTTCCAACTCCCCAAGTACAGGTGGGCAGACTTTTTTCAAGGCCTAGAATTGCCCTCACTCTGGGCATCCTTAGGCAGATGGTTTCTTGGTGTCCAGTGGTATATATAGCAGGCCAGGCCAACCTTAACTTGGTGTCCAGTTGGAGTGCGCAGATGTGCATGATGGTCTTTCATGGCCTTGAGTCTTCTCTGGTCTGGTCCAACATTATATCTATAGAAAATCCTTTCTCCTTCTGCTCAGGCTGCTCAGAAGTGAGGTCGAGCCCCTCCCCTGGGCTGGAAGAAGAAGAGTAGGTGTGTAGAGGCATTCTTCCCTGAGCCTCTCTTCCCAGAGAGTGGGTTTGACCTGTGTTAAGCATGTGTGGCATCATCTGTATGCCTCTGTAAGTGCAGCTCAGAACATGTTTCTTGTTCACATAGATGCTTTCAGCAGCTCTTATTGCCTCTAGAATGAATGATTATGGAATGAACTTAGTTTCCTAGTATAATATACAAGGCATTTCATGACAAATCTCTATCCTTCCAGATTCCTTGTGTCCACTTAGAATATAAAGCAAGCCTTATAGTATAAGTTTTAGTTGTCACATAAAAAATGTAAAAATAGATGAAATTAATTTTAACACAAAATTCATTTAATACACCATATTCATAATATTGTTATTTCAGCACCTGGCACTAGTCCCTTCTGCAGTCGCCATCTGTGTGTGGCTAACAGGTTCCACGTGGGACTGAGTAGTTCTGGTCTCTTGACCTTCACCTTCCCTGTGGATCCTTTTCAATCTCGGGAACAGCACTTGCCTGTTTCATACTTGAGAACATCTGCTTGAGTGTCCCATACTCGAAAAATTCATTGTTTCTTAGGACTTATACAGCAGCACCTCCTCTAGAATATTTCCTGAGAGGCCTTCTCTGCCCACTCAAGCCATACATGGAGAGTGCTCCATGGCCAGGACTGTATAGTTCCTTACCATCCTAGTCAGTTTCTCATCACTAAGACAAAATATCCAACACCCACAACTCAAAGGAAGAGAGTTTTATTTTGGCTCACAGCTTTACCGTATGGTTGGCTGGCTCAAAGGCAAAAGCAGTATGGTAGAGAGCAAAACTGATCATAACATAGTGGCCAGAAAACAGAGAAAGAGAGGAGGAACCAGGGAGAAAGATAAATCCTTCCTGTTCACGTCCCCAGTGACTTGCATCTCCTGACCAGGCACTACTGCCTAACAGCACGTTTAACTATGGGTATAGCACGCCCATGATCCAGTCACTTCCCAAACATCAGAGTTTTGGTGGAAACTTTAGATGCAGACTGTAACATTTACTCGCCACCAGGATTGTTCATTCTTCTTTCTCATTGTTGTAATTATTTTCCTGTTTGTGTATCCATTCTTCAATAGATTGTAAGTGCCTTGTAGAAGGGACTGTTTCTGATTTGCTTTTGCAAAATCACCAGGGTTGGGGTATAATTGGCATTTAATGGGTCTTGAATAAATGTTGGGGTAAAGTATCACTATGGTTAATAATAGCAGACATCTGAGCACTCATGAGGACTCATGTCAGACACCTTTGTATATTATCTATTCCTGACATTTATTATGTGATCAGATAGGTTCTATTGTCTTCACTCTCAGATGCAGAAACTGAGGCTGTAAGTCAGTCAATCAGCAGTTATTAACCACCAGTTATATGCTCAGCACTGTTCTAAGCACTGGGGATGATGGTAGTAGACAAGACACAGAAAGTCCACCCTTCATAAACTTAGATTTGGTTGGGGGAGGCAGCTATAAACATGCAAGCAAATGAGATCATTTTAGGCAATTGAAAATGTTGAAAAGATAACATGGGGGTTGCTTAAGGTGGGATGTGATATTGTGGCCCCCAAAGCACCCATTGAAGAGACAGTATTGGATAAAGAATACAATGATAACAAGATGATGAATGAGAAGCCATACATGAGAAGATCTGGAGGAAGAGCTAGGATAAACAAAGTACATATAACATGTTCCTGGGAACACATTGGGCATGGCTACAGAACTATTGTCACATCTAGACGGAAATAAACAAGGACAATATCAGAGGAATAAAAATCAGAGGGAAAGGCAAGGCCTTATGGGAGTTTATTGACAGATGATTCATTTTAATCTAAATTGGAAAATCATAGGTGTGCTTAAGGCAGGGAGTGGCATGATCTGATGTAAGCCTTAGAAAGATCACTCTCCACTGTGTGGAATATGGTATATCAAATTAAGGGCTATGTCTATAGAGTCCATGAGAGTTATAATTCTGCTTGGGTCAGGTTTGGAGAAAGTAGGAATTGGTCAGACTCTGTATAACTGGAAGTAAGGCATAGGCATTTCTGGTGACATGTGTGAGGAAGGTCAAGAATAAGTCTCTGGATTTGGACTTGTGTCATTAGATACCTTGACTGAGATGAGGAAGACATAAGGTGACTCAGAAGGAAAACAAATCCCTTCCATGGCTTGGCTGTATTAAGTTTAGGGTAGGGAAATGTTGATGAAATTTGTATGTGCCAGTGCTGAGCTCAAGAAAATGATCTAGAATGGAGATATACATTTCAGAGTCATTCATACATAGATAATGATTAAAGCAAAGGAGTTCAGGTAGAAGAGAAGAATTAGCAAAAGAAACTGAAAGAACAGCCAATTGGAGAAAGAGAAAAACCAGAAAAATGTAGTCTCATCATAGCTCAGTTAAGAAAGTTTTCAAAAAAGAGTCCAGTTTTTGCATTGGCAAGAAAATCTAAAATCTGAAAAATGTTTCCCACAATTAAACGGAAGGAGGAATGATTCTTTGTAACAAATGCTGCACGGAAGTAGGGTAACATGGCAAAGAAGACTCTTTTGTCATTGCTGAATTGTAAGAATGACAAAAAGCAAAGTTAGCAGCATGGTGGAACCAAAACCAAACATAATCAGAAACAAGAATGGGTTTGAGAATAAAAATGGTCTAATACAAAGGAATTTTGATAGTGAAAAAAGTAAAATTACAGAAGGGAAGTCATTAGTAGGCAAGTGTCTTAGTTTTCTCTTGTTGCTGAGACAATGCCAGAAACCCAACATTAAAGGAAAAGGTTTATTTAGCTCACAGTTTGTAGAGGTTTCATTCCATCAACTGGTTTTCAGGCAAGGTGGCTTGGCAAAAGGGCAACAAGGAAGAGAACAAGTTCATAGCAAGCAGAAGACAGCAGAAGTAATCAAGGAAGAGGGAAGACAATCCTCTTTCTGTTTTTTATGTTGTATCCAAGCTACCAGAATTAGGGCAGTGCTAAACCAATCAGTGGACTGATTTAGTAATCTCTCACCCTTAATGCTAGCATCCTTAATCCTAGCATTGCACCATGAATCAATCACATACTCTAGACTCGGCCACCTCTGAAAAAGCCCCAGCAGTGACTGCCTGAGGCTTTGAGGGGACATCTAGACACAAGTAAGTAATAACAGCAAGGTGGCAGGTTGGTCTCAGCAGAAGGAAACCTTGTGTACTCTTGAGTTGGAAGGTGGGTATATGGGATAATTGCAGCTGAGTTAGTGGTGTTATTGTTAGGAAGTCAGAGAAACTCTTTTTATGACACCTGTTTTCTTTATGAAGTTACAATACCAAGCAAAAGAGTAAGGGGTAAAAGTCTGAAACTTGAAGATTCAGGAGTGGAGACACAGAGAATGATAAAGTGCATATTCTGAGAGCATACAGAAAGGGGGTGTGGCAAAATCAAGAGCCCATAGAAAATGTTCAGGATGAAGAAAATGATCACTTCTCTCATTTGAGGCACACTTTGGAACCTAAATCTTTTCAACCTGTGAGAGTCCATGAGGTAGTAACATGCTTCCCTGAAATTCAAAACTAAATCTAATCTATATTTTACTGTTTCACTCCCCACTGATTTGACTAGCTGTTAGAACACATAAAAGTGATAACTTTTTGATCTTGTTATAGTTTGGATCAAAATGCCCCCCCAGAGGCTCATGTGTTCAGAGATGGGGCTTTCTGGAAGGTGATTATATCCTGAGGCAGCTAACCCCATCAGTAGGTTAATCCGCTGAGGAGTTCTTAGCTGAATGTGCTATTAAGTGGGACCTGCTTGAGAATGTGCCCAGGAAAGATATATTCTTGTCCCAGCCCCTTCCTTTCTCTGGTTTTCTTGCTCTTTCTCTTCTTCCTTACTGTCCTGAGATGAACGGCATATTTTCACCATCTCTTCCACCATGATGTTTCTACCATCTAGCTAACCAACCATGGACTAAACCTTTGAAACTGAGCCCACCTAAGCCTTTCCTCCTTTAAGTGGTGTGTGTCAAATGTGCTGTTCTAGCAATGGAAAAGTGACTGGCACCGCTCTCCTTCACTCTTCCTGGGACTTCCATTTGCATACCAGCAAAAATGTTCCTTATTTATCCATTCCATAAACACCTACTGAACATTTAAGAGTATCAAGCACTGTTCTCTATGCTAGGAATACAGTTTGAAACAAAGTAGACGTTCCCTGATCTCATAAACATCATTCTAAAGAGGTGCTGGCAGCCATAACTGAATAAAGAAATAATTGTACACACTCATTAAAGATGCTAATATGGCTGTAAAGTAAATGAACTGAATCAGTGAGATCAAGTAGCTAGGTTATGGGGAAAATACTTCCGAAGGTCTCTCTGAGGTCATGACCTTTGAGTTGAGACCTAAAGAATAGAAAAAAGCGAGTCATGGGGGAATCTTTGACAGCTGAGGGCCTTTTCTGTCCATTGTGGGAAAGCGAAGAATAGATGAAAGAGGGCCTGCGTAGGGGAGGTGATGAAATTTGCTTAAATTTGTTGTTGTTGTTGTTGTTGTTGAGAAAGTTAAAATGTTTGAATCTCACCATGGATGGAATTTCAGTCTCTCTGCTTCTGGGTCTGTCTTCTCTCTCACACACACATACTCACATGCATTTCAACAACTGTTCATTTCAGGGAACAAAATTATCCTGTAAGCATAAAAAGGGCTTTGGTATTTGGATCAAGCTTACTCCAAATCAAACACAGAAAACTGACCTAAAGTTCAAAAATCAAGGCACTTGTTTCGCTAACACAAACAGCAATAAATAAAGAGGTCTTTTTCTGAGGAGAAGTTCTTCCCAGGCTTGCTCTTACTTCTTGTTTTTCCTATCTTCACACTGTGGGTTTGGTTCCTATTTCACCTGAGCACCCTTTTGCCTGGTGGCACACCCTGAATGTAAAGATAGTGAGCAGCTGGGGGATAAAGGTGGGTGGGAGGCATGGAGGAGGTGTGGATGGTATGTGTGCTTGCTGGGTGGGGCATGGAGGAACTGACATGTAATCTGTGGCCATAACACCATTTTATGGGCTTTTCCCAGTGGAAAAGAGGAAAGCTAAAGAGTTCACATGCTTAGGTGCTCTTGGAAACCAACTTCTCTTTCTCCTTTTCAATGTGTTACAAAATATTTTGTTTCTAAACACCCGGTTGCCCTGGCGCTTGAGCAGGCGTTACACTGTGAAAAAAAGGTTTCATTCTCCAGTTGTATTTCCTCCCTGAGAGTCTTGGAGCTTGTCTCATTACCTGCAAGATCCTTTGGTTCCTCCCTCTGTGACGGTACTTTGGCTCCATTGCTTAGTTCTTGAAGGGCAGCCTGGCCCCTCTTGTATAAACTCTTGAGATTCATGGTGCAAAGCTTCTGATATTTTCTTACTTCACACTACACACAGAAATGATAATCTCAGCAAGGGACACCGAGTCCATGGATAAGGCTGCTCAAGGCCAAGCAGTGTGGGTGCTGGGGCTGAGTGGGGGCGTCACAGGGCAGAGGGGATAGCATGTCAGCGCACACACAATTCACTGCTGGCCCTCTGGCTGAGAAGCTTTGTAGACAGGCCACTCATCACTGGATTGTGTGCCCCTTGAAGTTAAGAGCTATTGCATCTGAACAAGTTGCTTCGTCTCCCCATGCTATGGTTTCCTCACTTGTATAGTGAAGATGGTAGCATTTATATCTGCTACGTGACAGAGTTTGGAATCTATCCCAGGACCAGGACCATTGAATTCCCCATGGAGAAGCCTTTTTACCTACACCATTTCATGTGTCACACACTGGAGAAGTCAGGGAATTCGTCTTTTAAAAATGATTTTGCGATTTAGTTATAATAGATTTTGGCTAACAATGCCTAGATTTGTAGAGTACTTGAAATTAATCCAATACTGTGCAAAGTACTTGAGATCAATCAGTCAACATATATAATTAAGCGTTATCTTATGTGTTAGAGTTACAATGATAATTAAAATGAGGATCTTATGAAAGGGGGAAAAACATTTCTTAAGATTTTTTTTTGTGGTTGTTAATTTAGAAGAAAATAAATATGCAGTAAGAATTTAGCTTGGTAGCCAATAGCTTTCTTCAAAGAAACATACCCTGAGATGTAATCATAAGCATGTTTCTTGATTCTGCGTCCCCAGCTGTGACCATCTTACTAAAGCAAGGAGCCACTGAGATGGATTTAAAAATGATTACTGGGAGTGGGTGGTGGGAAGTGATTTCTGATTTTCTTCCAATAGGTATTGATTGCTTTGGTAGCATTTAACTTGATGAGACTTACTCCAAGATGGGTAGCAAGAGAAAATACATTGATTTCTTTTTTTTTAAATTAGAGAACTATGTCTAAATATTTGCTGTGAGAAAATTCAAAGATTCTGTAAACTTCTTTAAAGGTTTACTAAGAAGTTAAACAAACATTCCAGTATAGCAAGATAAAAAAGTTTGGCAAAATTGTTGCTGACACTTTAAATGTTCCAATATGAAAATTGTGCGTGTGTGTGTGTGTGTGTGTGTGTATGTGTACAATGTTTTGTAACATTGTGAAGTATGTATGTTTCTTGAAAATACCTTTTAGGTTATGCATTCAGCAGTTATTTTAAAAATTATTAGGAAACCTAATTCACCATTTCCAATAAAAGTAACCTTGTGAGAGACCAGCCAGATCCTAGTTTCTTCAAGAAAACCAAGTCCTAGAAGGGGTTTATTCTTTGAGTGATGATGCCATGAAAAGTGTGTGTGTGGTGATGGTGGTAGGGTTTCCTGTGTTTTGAACTGAAAGGCTCCTAGCTTTTTTTCTCTCAATTCTGGGGCTTGAACCCAGAGACTTCACAATTAGCTACACCACCTCTTGTTTTATTAGTCTGAGACAGGGTCTCACTAAATTGGTATGTAGCTATATGGCTCAGGCAAGACTTGAATTTGTGATCCTCCTGCCTCAGTCTCAGAGTGCTAGAATTACAGTCTCTATCTGATGTTTTCTGTTTCACTCAGTCTTCTGAGTAAACTGAAATTCTATTTACTCCCTTTGGAAAGATATCAGAGAAGTGCCTTTGTAACAATCTCAGGCTTCTGATAGAAGAAAACTTCCTCTTAACTAGTGGAAATTTCCATTCTCAGATTAAGTAGGCATTTTCACCTCACCTCGACAAAACTTCCTCTTATTTTTTGTGATTAAATTATTTTTAGTAAGTTACCATGTTTCCCCTATCCCTAGCTTAACTATGCTGTATTTTTTACTTCTGTTTCTACATTAATTAATTCCCAGGGCTCTTTTCTTAAACCTTTTCTTTTATGAGAAATACTTTAAATATTTTTTTGTTTCTTACAAAAAAAAAAAAAAGAAAAAGAAAACATCTGCTTTGTCTGGAAATCAGATATTAGATCTGCCCCCAAATCATATGCTTGATTCTAGCTTTAGACTCTTTTGTTATGTAGTGGAATATAGATTCATTCATTAGTTTTGTAGTTTTATTATTATTATTCAACCTAAAAGAACTTTATTAGTCTTATATCCAATTCCAAAATACAACAGTAATAGCAATGTTGTGGGATTATTATTATATTGAGTGATTATTATGTGCAGCTAAGCTAAGCACATACATGCCATCAGTTAAATCTCGTAGAACTGTCCTATGAAATAGATTCTGTCATCCCCATTTTATTGATAACTACACCAAACTGCTAATTTTCACCACTGTGTTTATGCTGCCTGTGAATACATATAGCTAATGTATAATCTAAGCTTAATTGAAAATTTATTCATGTATTTAAAGTTGTTAGAAACCCGATAATCTTAAAAATTTTATCTGTTATAGAACATTTCAAAAATTGGACAATAAAAGAAATACACAGTCCCATTTTATAGTAGTTCATGTCTACCAGGTATTAACATATTATAGAGCTTGCTATTCACTGGTAAACGATTATTACAGCCCAACTCTTGAACTCCAATAAATGGAACTGCTCAATAGCAAAGTGCCCCATGAATTTTCAGGTCACATGGAACTTGATTCAAATCCTGACCTTTTCCTCACTTTTGGATGGCTTTTCAAACTACTTAACACTTTCAGGCTCAGATTACATATGGCAGTGGTTAAATTAAATAGGAAAATGTGTGTGAACTGCTTAGAACTTTACATATAATAAAAATTCAATAAAATGATTGTTAATAGCAATCATTGTAATTATAGAATATGAGTTGGGAAGGATCTTAAAAAGCCAGATGGCCCTAGTCCAAGTTCTAGATGTACTAGTACAACATAACCTTAGTTAAAGTCACTATCACTCTTTGAGTTTTCATTTCCTCATTTGCATAATGGAGATAATATTTAACAGAAGATTATAATAACAGTTAGGTGAAATGTGACATCTGAAAGTGTTCAGCACTAATTGAGCTTCTTAAATGGTGGGAACCCCATCTCTTATGTTGACAATTTGGGACAGGGCAGCTTTGGAACTTAGAACTACTGAAAAGTATTACTTACATCGATCATTAGTTTCCCTATGGCATTTACTAGCTTGACTCTAGTCCTAATGACCTTAATAATTAAGAAAGTTATTTTTGCTGTGTGGGTTGTGATTTTTATTAGCTTTAGAGTAAAAAGTTCAATTTATTCCCTTGATTGTAATAGGTCTTATTCTTCTATAGTTGATCATTATCTTCATCTTGATTGTTAAGATTAAAGTTCTTATTCTTTTTAGTTGATCATTATCTCCATCTTCCTGGATACATTGTGTGCTGAACAAATATATTTCTGCATCTGAACAAAAGTCCTAAATCAAAGTATGTATGACAGGCAGTGTATCAGTTTACATTAACGTGTGAATTGGATGGCTCAATATGTGACTGTTGCCAGTGATTCAGAATCTAATACTAGGTCTATCAGCATTTTAAATAATTTAACATTGTGCAAAATTTTAATTTTTTACATCACAGCTTCATTCTCCCTGTTCAACTTTGTATGAAGCTCTGTAGTTTGAAATCAATAATAACAATAGTAATAAGCTAGATTTTGAGTGTGAAGAAAAGCTGAACAAAGTAGCTAGATAAAGAATTTTACCATGCATTTTCCTGAAGGGTGTTCCTCTGCTTGCAGCTCTTCCTTGAGGTTTAGGCGCAAAATCCCTTAATCATTTACTCAGCACTTCTACTCTTTTGTGCAAATTTATTTTATTTATATGGACTATTCCTGTGTGCCCTACATAAAAAGCTCTGAGTGAGATTATTATGTGTAATATAAGGTCTTACCTAACTTGTTTTTCACTGTTACAGAACTGAGGAGTGCAGTAGCTTTTCTGATGTATATAGTTATCTGACTTTAAAATACAAAATTTTGTTCACCACTGGGTGCAAGATTTTATATTCCAGTGGCTAACAAGACTATAAACAATTAGTGCTCTCTCTTCTCTCAGAAAAAGGTTTCATTTCCTATAGCAATTCTTATGAACATATACCTCTGATGGACTTCTAGAGCCCTCAAAGCAAAAGTTCCTTGATGATACACAGTACCTGTAAGAGATACTGTTAGTGTACTTGGTGCTATTGAACAAGCACTGGGAGAGTTCTTTACTCCCAGTGTTTGTCCCTGGAAATTGCACTGCTGATTTATCTTGAGGCCTATAACCCTTCTTTCCAAGACTGTCTCATGCTTCCTGAGGGGGACGACAGTGCTGGAGTCTAGGGCTTTATTATTACTCCATCACTTCCCATTATTCGACTCTGCTTTGTAGAGCTGCAGAGGGGATGGCAAGAATGGTAGGTTCTCACTGGCAGAATCCTTGAAACAGGGCTGTTGGGCACAGAAATCTAAGCAAAGGCTGAAGAGCTATGGATTCTAGTGCATTTGGAGCCTCCTGCCTCCAGTCCCACAATTGGAGCTGTACCTGGACAATGTTTTCCGTGGTGACTAGACATAAATCACAAACTTTTAAAATGGGTTAGTAATTGAAAATTCTTTCAATTAAAAAATTCATGTTTCCAAGAGGAGTACAGAATCCTAAAACACTTCTCATATGAATTTGTTTAACCTGGATCTCATGGTAGGTTCCGCCTCTTAGTCAAGGCAGTGTGTAAAGGGACCCCAGGACCTCACTAGCAAAGTCTCAGTAAAGAAAGTTTTTTGTCTCTTCTTTACCATTTATCCCCAGAGTTCTCACAGTGACCATCCCTGTCCATTGTTGCCCGCACCCACCTCCTCTGAAAATGGACTGAATTCCAAGGTATCTACTTACTAGCTGTGAGACTTTGGGGAAGCAACATTATATTTGAACTTTCTCTATGTAAAAATGACTGCATGATACATATCTTCCTGTGCACCTCACCAGATGGTTGGGAGGAAAATGAAGAAAGCCTTTATTTGAGTATTACATAATGTATCTCTTCTTGTGCAACTCACTAGGTTGTTGGGAAGAAAATGAAGAAAACCTTTGAATACTTGTGAACACATGCCAAGGGTTTGGGCTAAGTACAAAAGCAGACATAGTTCTCAGACCTGAGAGATAAAAAGAGGATGCTTCCAAGCAGAAAAGATTCCATCCTCACCTATTGAATGCTCAGCATATAACCACCAAGGATGAATATTGCATTTACTCAGTGGACATGTAGAGCTTGATTTGTGCTAGAGTAGGTATGATGCAAAATGGGAACAAGGCTGTGGAAAGACCTCCTAGCAGGAGTAATGTTTGAGATAGACCTTAATAGAATTACAAATTTACCACATTGCCTTTTTTTGTTTTTGCACTTCATAATGACTTTAGTCATTTATCAGAGACTCATCTTGTCTCTTGTCACTAGTCTCTGCTGGCATCACTCATTGACTTTTGACTTGTCTATCCTAATTAAATCACCTCACAGATGTGCTTATAAACCCATTAAAATAGACTTAGTTTTAGATGAAAAGGTTTTAGCATGTAAACTTTTATAATTAAAAATCTGTTTATTTATCTGGGCCCTTTACCTGACACTACTGGGCTCTGATCTTAAAATATGCTTTATTTTTAGACCTGAAGTTTGTTTCTAGTGATGGGGTAATTATAGTTCAAGGAAAACAATGCACTGGGACATGTTTGCTGTGGGTGTTAAAATAACATTTGTTCTTTTGAGGGAGGGACAGGAGAAAAATCAGGGACAAGGTTTTCTGAGGAGGATTAGCTGATGGCATGATTGTGTCTTTTAGGATAGCAGCAGTAAGTGGAGCTTTGTGTTTCTTAAAGATACATTTTGTAAAAATGAAAACTTTAGTTCCTAGAGGTGAGGGGAATGTCATGTGGGGATAATGCTGAAAATGAGTTACAATTGTATACATAATTTTGGATCTTTCCATTGTTGTTTTATTACAATAATTACATCAATGATATGTTATTTGCTAAATATTTTTCTTCCAGGGTAGAAAGATGTGATTATATAGACTATGTTTATAAGATAAAAATAGTTACCCATTTGAATGACATGGCATAAATTTTCTTGGGAAATTAACTTTAAGCGCAGAAGTTTCCAATAGACAGTTTGAATGATAAAACTTTTTAAAATTCAGAAAATACTCAAAACTTTCAATCAAAGTAAACACAGGATAAAAGATATAGGCTGCTTCTTGATGCCTAAGGGTTACTATGATGTTACCAGTTATTACTGAAATGCTATGGAGAGATGTTCAGGGCTGTTTGTACAGCATGCACAGTGGCTGTGAGTGGAGTACACGGTTGCTTTTTGTACTTTTGTTTCAGTACTCACCATCCACTGTCTTTCATTGCCATGCCTTTCTTATTCTTCAAACTTGCCTTTTTTACTGGCTTTTCCCCATAGCAAGTGAGTATGATTTTTCACCCCATCTTTTTTAAAATCCTATTTTTGTGATTCTTAATGGAACTTAGGACTCCCTATAAATTATTCTTGCCAAAATGTTGAACTTAAATCTGCTCAAATCTCTATAATCAAGTGTCAATCTACAGGGTATAAAAGGAATCAAATGAACAGGTTAGATGATAGTTAAAGAATATAATCAGCAAAATCCAAAACTTTACAGGACGAGTGACCAAAGTAAAAAGAAAGATAGAGGTATGGGGGAATCATGTAGCCTAAAAGAAACTAAAGAGACTCAGCCAGTTACAATGAGTAGACCTTATTTAGAGCTTGATTTAAACAATTTGAAAACAAAAGGGAAAAAATATGAGGCAATTGAGAAAAGTTGAACACTGGTTGGTGTGGGGGTTTTTGGTTTTTTGTTTGTTTGTTTGTTTGTCTTGTTTTGGCTTTTTTTCTAGTACTGAGGATTGAACCTAGGGCCTTTACACCTTGCTACATACTGATCTCTCTTTTATTCTCTTGTTTTGTGGCAGGGTCTTGCTAAGCCACTAAATTGCCCAGGCTGGGCTCAGACTGGCAATCCTCCTGCCTCTGCCTCTCAGAGTTGTGGGATTACAGGTGCACACAAGGACACCTAGCTACTAAGTTGGATTTTTGATGATTTGCAGTACTTATTGTTAATTTTTAAGATGTGATATTGTTGATGTGATTATACCTTTTTGTAGTCCTTTTAAAGATAGATACTAATATTTTAATAGGCATGAAATTATATGAGTTGATAATTGTTGAAACTAGACATATAAAGCCTATATTATATGTTTGAAAATGTTCACAAGTAAATGTTAAAAAAAAAAAACTAGAAGAACAAGTAGTGAAAACTCTCCTTTGAAACATAGTCCTGTCTATTCATCCCCCCTAATTACTCATGCAGGTCTAGAAAGAGAAGCCTGCAGTTACTGTCGAGACTTTGCTTCTTGACTGTGCTTACATTGCCGTCTTCTCTGCCTGATTTCTTGACTCTCTTCCAAACTTTTTATTACTTTATTCTAAGGGTTTGTAACCTCTGAGTTTTGAAGGATCTGTAACTCCTCTGAAATGTCGTGCTTTGCCTGCATATGTTAATTGTGCAGTTTTTAGGAGTTAGGTGTATGACTTTTTTCTAAGTTTCAAATGTCTGTGATTCAAGAAGTCATGGACTATCTCATTGCATATCGTCCTGAATATAGAGATAAGGATAGAGATAGAGTTGGAGGTAGAGCTAGAGAAAGATTTAGAGATAGAGATAGATAGAGGTAGAGATAGAGATTTTTAAACTTTTTCTTTTACCTGCATGTTTGATAGCTCATGTCTGGTCTCCAACCTACAGATCTGTCTTTTCCTTCAGCGCTGGCCATCATTTTGTCTACTATTTATCTCCACTAACATTTCAGGTATAGCTTACTGGGGTGATGGTTTTATCATTTACCCAATTGCTGTTCATGTCATTTACCTCTACATTAGTTTAGCTTCCCTTTCTTCCTTATCTCAGCGTCTCCATCTAATCTGTTGTGTCCTTTTTACATTTAGTGCAGTATCTTAATTCAGACCTTCACCATTTCTCACATGATTACTGGACTTCTACTGTCAACCTTCACACAAATCTTCTTGCCTCTAGTCTAGTCTCTTCTCTTCCCAAGAATGATGTCAGGAACACAGAAATGTGATTGTTTCACATCTCTGCTGATATTAGTGGCTTAAAGTGTCTTAGGAAAGCTTTTCATTATCCAGTTTATGTCTGCTTACACAGAATCATTTCTGGACACTCCTTTCGCAGACTTGTTTAGAGCAGGGCATATTTGTTACATTTCCTAGTCTTTGTCTACTTGGTCTACTTAGAGGTCACCACCCCACATACCCCCAACTCTCCCATCATTTCATCCATCCCATTTGAAGGGTGCCCCCCTACCCAGCTTCTCGGATGGTCTGCTGGAGCTCTGGGTGTAGCTTCTCAAGTGCTTCACCTGTCATTTGCAAATGTCATTTGGTATTGTTTTTAATTTCCTTGTAATTGTTTATAGGGCTATAAACCATTAAATACCTTCATAGCATCTCTGAGAATACCTAGCTTTTACCTAAGAAAGAGGCCATGAATCTGTGATACCTCTGAGGTTGCTGAGGGTTTGCAGCTTGGGCATCTAGAGAGTTTCCCTTCTAGATACCTGGATGTCAGTTGAGGCCTTAGGGAGATAGTGGCAGGAAGACCTTGGCTCCCGATTCCCCAAGAGAGGAAAAGTGTGAAATGTCTGTGCTGGGAAGGGTGGTGAGAGACATTTGTAGGTTTTGGGGCGAGCATCTTTTCTCTTTTGCCCTAAGTTCCTCTCCTCCCTCTGATTTCTCAGTGACCCCTTTTAAATACATGAGTAAAAGTCAAAATAAAACTATTCTCTTCTTAATCTTCTTTCCCAACTATGTATTTTTAATGAATTAAAGTGATCAGGTTTTATATTAAATTTATTTTATAGTACTTTAGCAATAAAAATAAGTTATAATTGAATTGCTTCATACCCAGGAACCACTGAATTCAGTATTGATAGAGAACCCATTTTTCTAGAAAGTTATGTTAAGTCTTCTGAGAACAATTTAGTCAATGGTCTAAATATTATATATATTATACCAGTAAAAATTAAGATCTCAATGTGTAACATATTTAAAAGCCTTCAGCGTAACAGCTGTGAGTTTGTATCATAAATTCCTATGTAGGTCTCCTTCAGTGTTTAGTAACCTCATCAGGCTAGGGGCTTGGTGGAGAAGGCAAAATATGCTGGCCCTTGTTAATCCTGAAACTAAGAAAAGGAAGGCTTGGATTGAATTGGATTTGCCTGGTATGCAGGAGATATGTAGCAGACAGAGTACAAGGTGCAGGGAGGTGTTTTGTGTTAATACCAGGGTGTGTGGTGTGTTAAATTCAGGTATTACAATACAAGTTGCTTAGAAGACTGCATGGTAGAATTAGGAGTGGATACTCAGTACTTCCATGGGGGGTACAACTTGTAGATGGTTTGCATGAAAGGTTTGCCATCCAGGATTCAGTTTGAGAAACTCCTTTATACTGGGCTCATAGGGCCTGTGAAATGAAGAGTATAGCATGCATGTTCTCAGGAGCTCTCCAGACCCAGCAAGAGGTTCTGATCACTGCCATTTTCTGGACTCTTCTGGTACAGGTAGAACTTTCTAGGTGACTAAATCAGTTGCAGCCCTGATTATGAGGACAATGCTAATGATAGAATATGTTATCTGCGAAATAACTGTACTTTTAAAAAAATAATAACTGCACTTTAAAGGATGTCAGCAGTGCCCTACAATGAGGTATCTGTGAGCTTTATTGTTGCAAGTAGCAGAGGTGATATCCTTTATTTGTGAAATACTTGCTTCGAAGGTTGTGACATACCAAAAGTGGCATACACGCACACACGTGCACACAGAGCCAGATAGATGTTATCAAAGTAAACATATAACCACAATATCTGTCCTTTTGCTTTAATTTTCCTTCAGTCTTCTATATTCATGTTGATATTACAGTTAATAAAATTTTATGTAAATAAAAGACAAAGACTGAGATAGAATGTAATCTGTTCTTTTTGAGTGAATGAGTTATTTTAATCTTTAAAATCAGAAATGAAGATGAAGAGCAAAGAAGTTTTAGGTGACTCTTGAATTCATTACCAGTTTATATTTCTGACTTATTAAAGCTATGATTTTTTTTTAAGTGAACCACATAAAAATAATTTCCATGTCTGTTATTTTTCAGATTTTACACTTTTACTTAGTTTTGGAACATTGGTTTTAATCTCACTCTGTGCTTCAGCAGTTGTAATATGTTTTGTGGGTCTAATAAATTCTACACACACATTTCTACAAAGACTTACGAAGCATGGTTGTAGAGTGTGCTCAGAAATAAACGAGTTAAACGCTAGCTGCAAATGAATATCTTGCACATTGAAAACCTCTTATGCTTCAAGTTCACAAAAAGGGCATTAGCAGATTATAAGCATCTGAAAGCTTGAGTTTCCCATGTTTATAAACTTAATGAGCAAATGCTCCATTGAGTGATTACATTCTTTATAAATTATTTTGTTTTTAGAAATAAATGTTAGTGTTAGTTTGTTGTTGGAAATGGATAAAAGTGTTAATCAATCCCCAAGTGATCTTTTCCTTTCCTTGGAAGGCAAAATATTTTGTTACATTGAATTATAAGTCAGAACGAAAGCCAAATACTTAAATGAAATTTTTCTTATGGTGGTGTATGGAGTGCTTCCCTAGACATGTGCCTGAGAATTCTGCAGAAAGCATTTGGGGAGAAGGTCTCATTATTTACAAGATAGAAGATTGGTTGGCAGGAGATTAATGAAAGATGATGGTCACCAGCACAGTGTCTCCCAATGAAGACTTGCCACTTTAATAAAATGATTTGAGTTTCTCAATTTCCAGTAGCCGGGTGCAAAACAAAATGTCCCTCTTTTGCAAGTGTGGGTGTGAGGATGACTCTGTCTATTCGACTGGAGAAGTCACAAGTAGTCTCATTGTGGGGGGTCACCATTGCAGATGGGTCACTGTTGTGTTTGTCTGAAACAGCAGAATTAAAGACTGCACCAAAATGAGCTCTACTTTTCTGCTTGTGAAATAAGATCCTATTCACCTCACATAATAACCAGCTTCACTTCATCTTGGCTAAGTGGTGAGAGAAGAGCATGACCATCCCAGTCATCACGCACACGTAGGAGGATGACTCAGACCAACTGTGCTTCATCATTTTATCAGTAAAGAACACACTTTGGACGATTTTTTTTAACCAATAAACTTTGGTTGATCTTTTTATCAATAAATAATACAAAGCAAGTTCTGTGAGTCATTTCATTTATGGCGTTATAGACATTGATGAGATTGTCTGGGTTGCGTAGAGCAGGAGCAAAGTCTTTATTGTCCTTTTTATTCTCGCTACTTTGTTTCCTCCTCTTGAGCTCTCTCTTTCTTGTGACCCAGCATAGTTTTATCATAAACTGTTCTATTTTATGAGAGACTTTAAGGCCTTAAAAAAATTGGTAGCTTTGCCTCATCTCCATTGTTTGTACCTTAAAAGCTTTCTTTGGCCTCTTGAGTGGAAAACTTACAATGAGAAGGAAGCATAAAGCCTTTCTTTTGCTGGAAGGATTGCTCTGTTCAAGAGTTAGCTGATCGCTACCCAGCCAAGGTTACTTTCCTCCTAAATGATAAACTGAGCCACCAGGAGCCATGATCTGCTTCAGGAAAGATCTTCTAGCTGGAAAGTACACTGTGAAACATTTCTAAATTATGAAGACTACAGTCCACATGACTTCATTAAAGCCAGAGTTGTATTCTAGCCACATTAACTTTTAAAATCTGAACCCCATACTCTTCTGCAGAGATTCTAGGAGCAGACTGGAGAACACAGTTTAATGACTTGCATTTTGTATCTGGTAAGCACCAGGTTAAGGTATTGAGACTTAGATCTGGCCCAGGTTGAGCAGAAACCAGTGCTTTCAACATTCTGCTTTTGTTTTGCAATTTTTTTCTATGCTTTTCATAAAAATTTTATGTTGAAGTATTGCATAGTATACAGTATAGTAACACTTTTTTTTTTTTTTTTTAACTAGAACTGCCTTTTTGGGAAACTAGTGTTTCATTTTCCTAAAGGAAATACTGGTCTGTGTTTGAATGGTCTGACTTTTTATGAGTTTGCTGAACATACTGATGTTAATATTCTCTTTATGGCCAAAGCCTTAACTTTGTTTGGTGCTGCCATCTATTTTCATTTTTAATCCCTGAAGAAATCTTGATCAAGACTGGATTTTATTAGGTGATTTGTTTTTAACTCACATGTTTGACTGGTTTGTCAAGGAATAGCTGTTTTCATGTGTGAGACCATCAGAGATGAAGGGACAGTCAAGGCCAGAAAGTTGCAGCTTTGGTCTAGTTGGAGTAAAAGCTGAGTGAAGAACTCTGCTTTGTCCAGAATGTGCTTTTTTAAATGAAAAAATAAAATTTCATAACGAAATAATAGAACAACAATAGTTAATACACTATGGATCATTATCTCCAAAGTAGTCACTCAGAGCACAAGATGCACAACAAAAATATTCTTACAGAAGAGTAACAGACATTAATACAAAACTTTCTTTTCAACGAACTCAGACAAACTAGTAATATAAATGAAACAAAGTAGCATATATATTGAATTATTTTTGAAACAAATATGTCATTTAGGGATATATTTGAACTTTCTGCTTCCTATTTATCTCTTTTATTTGTTCTTTATTCATATTTATATATAAATTAAGTAAACTCAAAAACAAGAGAAATTATATTTGGTTTTTCTTTCCAAATTTTGAGGATACTAATTGAACTTTATTTCTAAATTTGAAAACAAATTTAAAGAACATTTTAAGGAAAGGAATTTAACCAGCATCATACAGAGACTGAGTACTTTATGGGAACATACACTTCTGACAGCAGATCCATGAAGAAGACACTAAAAATAAATGTAGGGTAAATTTGTTGTGTTTTTGAAAAGGAGAGAATAGTGAATTTTATGTGTTCAAAACTTAACCCCTTTTCAGTACCTGAAATAGAATCAAAAGAAAGGATAGGAATAGTTCAAGTTTTGATGTCTGATATGATTGAGTAGATAATAAACTTTTCACTTCCTGTATGTGGATGATACATTATCAGGATATATGTAAATAGAATCAGTACTTACAGTCACAGGCACTTAGAGGTACACGTAAATTTAATGGTAGGTCCAACAGCAGCAAGCGGTATAACTTGCCAGTCAATAGCATATGGAAAAAACAAGGTCTTTAAAAAAATATCCAGTGCCATAATGTGATTTCTCTAAATTCCCTGAAAAATAAGAGCCCCCATCCCAAGCAAGTACAAAACTGTCATCAGATACACTCATTCTTTGGAAGAATAAAGGAGAAGTAAACATCTTTCTTTTATATAAATCATTTTAAATTATCTAATTATATACTTGTTTCAAAGCAGTCTAAATTTTGAAAGGAATTAAAGTTTAATGAAGTATGATGTGTCATGGATATCTAATTATAGAACTGTTCTGACTTCTGAATTTTGAATTCTCAAAGCCCTACTGTTAAAGATATCAGAGATGTTTGTTCCTAACCTCATGACCCGACATTTTATAAGGGGAAATAAGCAACTCCAGACTTTCAGTACCATTGTCATACTACATGGAACCCTGAGCTCACTTATACTGAGTGGTTTTGCAGATTTCTTTAGATTTTCTCTCTTATACAACAACTGGCCCATTGTGAATAACTCCTTATCTATCTTTTAATGAGAATCAATTCTGTCCAAAGTGAATAAACACTTTGAATCATTTAGCATTGGCATAATTATACTTGCTTCCAGTTATGAACTTGCATGCCAGCGTTCCACGGCTGTTTCAGTTTAAATCAAGTTCTCAAAGTGTGAGTCTCTCAAGTAAGAAGGACCTCTAGTCTTCTTGTCAATTGCTACTTGAGAGATTTAGCAATTAGACTTGTAAATAAGAACAACACTCTATTAGAACAACAATCCTAAAACTTCTGTGTGCATAAGAGATCACCAGAGATCTTGAAGGGACTGTAGATTCTGAGCCCTAGGGTGAGGCTGAGTATCCACAGTCCTACTAGCCAGATGTATCTTAATCTTGTTGGTCTTCAAATCATATTTTGAGACACAAAGTCTTCAGAATGAGCTGTAAGACTTCTCCCACTTTCAAATCAAGAACTCTCCTTTTGTACATTCTCTTTCACACAGTTGTTTTGTTGGCCCAACAATGATTTCCCCTTTGGGGACAGCAACAATACACTCTCACTGTCATAAATGGTTATGTTTCTGGGATTGCTCATATTAATATTTAGTGTGAAACTCTTTCAACTTACCATTTAAAACTTTATGTCTCTTTTCTTCCCATGATAATCTCCAGCATCTGGAATACTGGCACATACTGGTCCTTGAATGAATCAGTAAGTTTCTGTTGAGGGAGGTCGTGGATGGATGAAAATGTGGCACTTAGACTTTTAGATGTTGTGGGTACTATTTATTCATTTTTAGTTTTCATTATCACTTATTTAGTAGTAGTCTTCAGGAATACAGCAATAAGCTACCAAAATCTCTGGGTAGAGGTGAAGAATACTGTTATGGCTTGTGTCTAGATGTCTCCCAAAAGCCTCATGCAGTCATAGATGGGGCTTTTTCAGCGGGGGCTGGATCTAGAATGTGTGATGCTGGAACTGATTCATGGTGCAATGTTAGGATCAAGGGTCCTAGGGTTAAGGGTGTGAGTGCTACCTGCCCTAAGTAGCCAGAATAAGGTATAAAGGATAGAAAGAGCTGTCATCATTCCCTTGCTTGTTTTGCTACCTTCTGCCCTGCATGAACTTTTTCTCCTCTGTAGTGCCTGTATGCCCTGCCACCCTGCCTTGAACTGAAACCTTTACAAACTCTGACTTAAATAAGCTTTTCCTCCCTTAGCCTGTGGGTGTTTGGTATTTTGTCTCAGCCACAAGAAAAGTAAGACAAATACTGAAACCTGGTTCTTGCCTGCTTGGGGAGTCTTGTTGACATTGGGTCCCTTTTTAGTGCTTCATGCTTAAATTTAACCTTATATTTAACTAACCAAATGAGGTTATTTCATTATCATCATTAACAGTTTAAAGACAATATAAAAAGTTTACTTCTGAGATAAAAGCTTGGTGACCTTCAAGATGGTTATGATATTTTCACTCTTTTATTGTAAAGATATTCCACTCTTCCTCTTTAGGAATTACACACTCCCAGACCTGATCTTTTTAATGTTAAAATTCTTCAAGCTTCACTCCAAGTCCTACCTTCTCTCATAGTCTTTCTTGATTCCATCTAGGCACATCTTGTAACTTTGTCGTGTATACATTTGTCTATGTCCAGGTGTGCCTAGATAGTGCTGGTCCACAGCAATGACAAATGTGGACCAGAAATAAGTAATGAATAATATGTTGAGTATTTGGAGAAAGAGAATACCAAAGCAAATCGAAAATCATATCAGCAGCAGATTTCTGGAGAAGGTGATGGTACTTATTTGATTTGACTATATCTCTTGACCTGTAATTGTGTCAGTGCTTTAATGTTGTAAATAAATGCTTCATAAGATGGTGTTACCTGTAAGCTATAAACTGAAAATACTGGAGCAATCCTAAGTTCTTACTTAAAGGAAAAAACTTACTGGGGTCGTAGAAGTGACTAGACTTTCATCTGTCATCTTGAAAGGTAAATTGGTAAGTTCAACAGATACTGAGCAAAGATGAATAACAGTGTTACCCTGCTTTCCAGTAGCTTATGCTCTCCTGATGTGTAGAACAACACCAGACAGCCTTTGCTGAGCTATAGGGTGGAGAAGCAAGCAAAATGCTATGATAACCTAAAGGGAGGTGATGTGGGTTCCAGCTAGAGGGAATTCTGGCTAACTTTACACAGATACTGCTTCTCTTGCCTTCTTGAGAAGAATCAATCAGCTATGTCTTCGTTGTCATCCATATGATCATGAGTTTTGGGGCTGTGTCATCGAAAGCTATTGTCCCTGTATTGCACTGCCCAGGCTGTTCTGAATTCTTGCATCTGTTCATGAGTCTTCAGTGTGTCTTTGGTTGGTATTATGCCAGATGTCAGCTTGTTTACTTCCCCATTCTCTTTCCTCGATCTGATTTGTTATGGGCTGTAACACAGATAAAGAGAAAGAGATTGCGTCAATTTTGAATTTCCTGACGTATGTTTATGGAGGTGACACTTAACGTAAAGTTCACCTGGACCATAATAACTATTTTATCATTTAAAGGCCTTTGTGGGCCAGGGATTTAGCTCAGTGGCATAAGCGCCTGCCTTACAAGCGCGTGGTCGTGAGTTTGATCCCTGGTACCAAAAACAAAAACAAAAACAAAGGCCTTTGTAATTCCTGATATGTACTTATTTTAAAAAGATAGCTATTTTCTATTAAGTACCTACTAGGTGCTTGCCATCATAGTGGTTGCTTTATAGATATTGCTTCAGATCCTCAGAATGAACCTATAAGATAGTGTTATACCCATTGCATAGGAGAGGAAACTGAGGAATAAAGAAGTTAATTCACTTTCCCTGAGACTCCTAGCTAGTAAGTAGCAGAGCCTGGTTTTACTGCATTCCTCTTGACCCCAAAGCTTAGGTTCTTTGCATGGCCCAGTTTTACCTCTGTACACGTGGTGTGGAGTGTTCTGTGTAAGCATGGGGAGTGTATGGCCGAGTGGCCCCAGTCTTGCTCCCACACAGCTTTGTTTGGGGACCAGGTATTTGAGTAGCTGACTGCTGGCCCCATAGGGGAAATTATTTCTGTTTTATTGTATAAATATTTCTCCAAAGATGTTTGCCCTATGTCCATCCTCTGTAGTGTTCACTTCTCTTCAGAATTCCAGGTAGAAGCTAGGTAGGCAAGTAAGGTTTGTCACAATCTCATAGTTGTTCATTCATCTGGGTTGGGTCCCCTGGACAAACAGAGAAGAGGAGTCTTCTCTAAAGGAGTTTACATACATACTTAAAGATCCAGACTATTGGAAGCAATAAAGGACCCTGTCACGGCTGGACATGTGTTCTGAGTAGAAAATGGATATGGTTTTCACTCTAATATAGTTTGAAACAACTCCAAAAGTATTTCAGTTTAACATCTTCATTTACTTACACCAACTCTTACAGCAGTTTGGCTTGTTGCCTGTTATCACAAGAGATTTGGAAATTTCCTCATAATAAATATAATTTTAATTAATTTTTAAATATATGCCATACAAAGAACTTTAGAAGAATTAAATTTATTAGCATAAGGGGCATTAAAGTTAGTGTCAGAAAATCCAATTTCAATAGAATGATGGAATTCCAAAAGGAATAATTAATGCTTGCATAACTGACTTTGTAATAAATTCAAATGACTAGACATGAGTAGTAGTCAAATGTTTATTAAGTTTCTATATTATAGAGTTGATTCTCTCAAAGGTTTTCCCATTTCTTGAATAAAATGTATTTCTTAAAACAACTTTGGAGTGGTAATCATATTTAAGTATTTTAAACTGCCTTCTATGCATATCACATCATGCTGTTTGTTACCATGCACCTTTGTTTCTGTGTTTTGATTTCTTGTTAGGGACGTTTACAATCATAGGAACTTTTCCATGGTCCTTAACTTTTTGTGTCAGATTGTGTCCTTTTTGCTGGAATAGTGATTAAAAAGTAGATTAAAAGTAGGAATAATATACTTACTAAATAGCCTGACATCCAAAGAGCTTTAAAAGAATATGTTGTATTTTTCAAATTATAAGTTGTTTGTGGAGAGGGCAGAAGATAAGCCAGATTTTCTTTGTATGTGTGGTGCTGGGCATGATATCCAGTGTCATATGCATTCTCAGCAAATGCTCTACCACTGAGCTATTCCACCAGCCAAATCTGACTCTTTTTTTAGTTTTGTCTTAACACTTTTAGGACAAAGAGTGTGAGGTGCTGCATTTGTACCTGTAAGGAGCTGACGTAGAACTGGCCTTGAAGAATATTGAAACAACATGCTGCTTTCCTTTTTTATTTCCTAGTAACTGAACAACTACCCAAATTTCTTATCAAACATATTTATTACTGTTTTTTGTACCACGTATTGCCTTAAGATTCCCCTGCTGCCCCAGGATTGTTATGGTCAGTATATTTATTAATTCATCTACATTTTTTTAAAGACTCATCTGTTACCTAGCCCACATGACTTGCATACCTGTGCATCAGTCCCAGAACTAGGAGTGGGAGGTCAGTTGTTTAAAAACTGAAGAAGAGAATCCTTGCTTGTGTCCCTACTGGTCTGACTGGGGTGACAGACACATAAAAGGGGAGAGAGTTTCCCAACCAAACCAAAACAAAACAAAAAGTGATGTTAACATTCTGAGAGGGCAAGATCACAAAGGCTTCCTAGAAATGTGCTGCTCGGAGCTGAGCTGAGAGGTCCAATTGACCTGGCAGAGAGAGAGAGAGAACATCTAAAAAGCCTTTAGCATCCATTCACTTCTCTTCCATCTTCATTTCTCTCATTTTCTGTCTGGCTGTTTCCAGTCTCCTGAGCCTCCCACAGCCGCTTCCCACACTATTTCCTTTACTTGGTTTCTCTCCTGCTCTTTTTGTCATCCTCCAGGTTTTTCTGCACTGGGACACTGCAGGCCCCTTCCACACCTAGGGTAGCAGAACCAGCCAGTGCCCTCGAAGGAAAACATCTCCTTTGGCAATATGGGTTGGAAGTCTCTACTGCTTTCCTATAGACATTTAGCCACATTTTGAATTTAAAATCTTGATGGCAGGTGATGATTGAAATAGTTTAGGGAGATGGGGACTAGCAAGAGGTAGGAGAAAAAGTCACTCAACGCCAAACATTTGTCCTGGCACTGTAAGCAGCTGCTACCATTGTCAGAAGAGTCAAGTTCCCTGAGTAGATGTTTACACCAAAAATAATATACGATTTCAACAGACACTCAATAAAAATGTAGTTGCCACGGGCTTGGAAGTCCAGCTCAGTGGTATAGGGCTTGTGAGAATCTGGGTTTGATCTGCAGGACCTCCTCCAAAAGAAAAAAGAAATCGAGTTGCAGATGTGCCAAATAAGGTAGGAGAAGTTATGGTGTAAATGCTGTTGAATGTGCTTCAGTATTTTTATATTTTTTCACTGAATCTCTAGTACTCTGAAGCAGAAGAGATAAAAATGGAGCAATGACCCCTTTTCTAAAGGTGGCACTTATTTGCCTCATTAGGGAAACCCTAGACCTGATTTAATTTTATTGACATCTAGCATCATCCTGTCAATGTCTTCTAAGTCACCCATCTAAGACTCTGACACAGTATCTAAACCAGTGGCTATGAAAGCTCTGCAAATGGTAGCGGGGCATATATACACGAGTTGATTTTGAAACTGACACCCCAGTGCTGAAAATTCTGTTGCTCTAATTGCTCTTTGAGGTCAACTATAGGTGTCCTTTCTTGTTTCTAACCATGGAGAAAACTGAGGTTTGCTGGTCTGCCATCATCTTAATGCTCAGCAACACTGCCAGAGGCAACATTGTCAGTATCAGTGCTTCACTCCTGTGACTGTGGTTTAGGAACTCAGCGCTCTCAGCCAGCTAGACTTGCACTGGCCTGTTTGTTGTTTGCAGTGTGGTGGCTTAGTCTTTTTTTCTCTCTTTTGTTCATCAGTTATGAGGATTGAACCCAGGGCTTTCACACTGAGATACATTCCCTGTATAGTTTTAATTTTTATTTTGAGACAGGATCTCAGTAAGTCACCAAGTTGCCCATGCTGGGCTTGGACCTGCGATCCTCTGGCCTCAGCATTCCGGAGTGCCAAGATTACAGGTTTGCGCCACCGTACCTGACTGATGGCTTACTTCATCTACTGGACTATTGGTGCTAGTGAACAAAGCTCCCCAATGCCCTGCATATTGTCACTGGTTGTTGACAGAACATTGTTGGTGTTCAGCTTCAAATAATGGACAAGTTGAGGTAATAAGGAAGTGCCACAAAATTCCAGGTCCAAGATTTTTGGCTTTTAGCATAACACATAGGTAGCACCTGGTCTGAAGAGCCTTGGGAGTTTTGGTTCCTGTATCCTAAGGACTGCTACCCAGAAAAGTGCTCCTGATGATGGCTACCTCCTAAAGACCTGTTTTACCAGCAAGCCCCTTTCCTGCATCAAAGAAGCAGAGCCACAAGCCAGGAGATACAGGAGGAAGCTAATTTAAAAAGGATGCAATTCTGGCTGCTGCTTTTCTTGTCTTATAGATTGATGATCTTTAGCTGTTTTGCTGATGTCATTGTACATCTGGGTTTTTTTTTTTTTTTTTGAGTGAATATAAAGGAGAAGGAGAATGGTTAATCTAGCAAGAACTCATTACACTATGAATGATGAAGGGTAGTCTTCCACTTTACTCCTGTTTGTTTGCTTCGTTGGGGAAAACAAATGATCATATCATCTTGTAGGGAATTTTACTTTCTCTTTGACACACAAATAAACAGCCTCCCATGTTTCATTTATTTTTGCTGCAGGAATAGTTGATTTTAAAAAAACATTAGTATGCTGCTTCCTATATTATGACCTTCATTATTAGACAGGGAAGGAAAACAAGTAAGATTTGTATATTTTTCCAAGAAATGAAGGACCTTTAACTACAAATGCTCATTAAAAAGCAAAGTCCATTAAAGTGAGATGGATGAGCTGATAAACTAAACCAAGCAACAGAGAAGTCATGGGATTTTATTTCTTGAACTATGTCTTGGTCATAAGAGTTCAACTTTCATTAACTGATTAAAACAAAAATAATGTATCTTTTTTTCCTTCCTATCTTCTTTATCTGGCAGAATGTACCTAGTAAAGCAGCACAGTTCGACCATAAACATACATCCAGCCTACAGATATCCAATATATAAAATATGTGAGATGTTGGTTGTCAGAGGATTATGAATATCTGTTGTTGTAGTCAGAGTTTGCAAGGGAAACAATTTAATACAGAACACATAATTTAGAAGATTATTTTATAATAGTCACCCAAAGAGTGAAATAAATACAAAAGAGTGTAGGAAATCTGTCCACACACTAGTGACCCAAAGAATCCAACTGAGGGCCTGGATCTCACAACAGGTCCTTCTAAAGACTTAGAGACCATGACAATGTCCTGCATAGGTCCTGCTAAAGACCTAGAGTCCATGACAATGTCCCCCATGATCCAACTGGAGGCCTAGAGCCCACGACAATGTCTTATGCAAGTCTGTTTCATGAATATGCACTGGGAAGGCCCAAAGGTCAGTGGTGGAAGCTAGAAAGTCTATGCCAGCAGGATGAAGGATCTGTGCCAGTAGGCTGAGGGTTCTGCACTGAAGCCAGGAAGTGATGCTGAAAGTAAGGATCAGAGCTCCCGGAAAAGTACCACGACGAGGATGAGCTCCTGAGCTCCTCCCAAGATAATAAGAACAGCCAAATTCATATTAGGAAGCCAGCGCGACAAGCTTCTCCAGCAGATTGGACAGCACATATTTTCCTCTTCAGAGCCAGGAAGCAGTGATCAAAGTAAGGACCTGAACTCTCCCAAAGTGAACTTCAGCCATTCACAGCGATAAGGTCCCAAGCTTCTTCAATGATGAGAACAGGCTGAGTTCATATCAGGAAAGGCAGAATGACAAGCTCCTCCAGGAGAACCAACAGCACCATCGCTTCCTCTCCAATTTTCCTTTTATTTTGGCAATAATCCTCCCGTGGGCCCTCCACACCAGGCACCATGCTGATTCGGTTCAGCTGGGTGTTACAAGTTGCCCACCAGTGATCAATCGCACCACACCTGTTAATTTGCATTTTCCCACTATAAAAGCCTAATTGATAACTTCATGGCCTACGGCCCCAAGTAATGTAAATGTATACTTCCTATTTATATTCCTCAAGTTTTTGGAGCACTCAAGTTTTTGGAGGCCAACAACAAGACTCTTGTGGAGTTTTAAAAAATCTTTTCATTGTTGGCCAATATCATTTTATCGTTAGCCAAGCCTGACCTGAGCGATTTGTTTGCAGGCCTATGCCTTTCAGGGCTGTATCGATGTTTGACAGTTGAGAGCACCAGCTAAGAGATCTAAGAGACCATTTGCTAAGTTACTAAACCCTGGACTACTGGACCTTAAATATATCATCTATTTTTTAAAATTTTAGTGGTTGAAAGCAGCTGCTTATTTATTCTGTAATATGGTGAGATATACAATAAATAAAACTGGTTGGACACAGTTTTTTTTTTCCAATAAAAAACAATTATAAGCAAATATTTATGACAAACCAGGTGAAAGAGACTGATTCCCCTCCACCCAAGTGACACAGGAAGAATTATTGTGTATGTTGGGTAAGACTTTGTAGACCCATGACCTCAGTCATAAACTAGATCTTGTAATGAAAGGGAGCTGATAGAGTTCTGGATTCTGCTCCTAGTCTTAGAGATAGGTTGGGAGGGGTGTCAATTTTGGATATAGGTTTGGTTTTTTTCTATTTCTTTTCTTTTTTAACTAAAATTTTTACTAAAAATCTTTTTTTCCTGTTTGCATTTTTTATCATATGGGCAGAAGTTTCTATTTTAAAATAACCTTTATTCGAAGAGTAATTTCACAAAATTGTGGTGTAATTATATCATCAACATTTGACCTTTTAAAACAGCCTCTAACAATTAGAGATTTTTGGCTACACTTTTGATAATTATTTTTTAAATAACTTTCATAGTTCTCCTATCCTGCACACTTTTGCTTTTTAGCCAACATGTCAGGTAACAAATATTTGTTAACTTCTTACTTTGGGCAAGGAATTGCAGAGGTTCAAAGGCATTGAAAGCACAACTTACCTTCAAAAATTTATAAATAAATTAAGATAGAAGACAAAAATGCACAGAAGTTAATGAGACATGGGTATGGAGGATGCCCCAAGGGTGTGTGTGTAATTAACTTCCTAAATGAGAGGTAAATGTTAACCTCAGAGAGAGGGGACTCCACGTGGGCAAAGTTAGACTGAGATAGAAAGATAACTGCAGACTTGTAGCAACATGAATAGGTGATGAATTGGCACTGAAGACACATGCTGGTGATTTTAGAGAAGGAACAGATCTGTGCCCTGGAGCGGTATTTCCTAGATGAGACTTGTTCTGGACCTTGAAGGAAGGATAAAGTTTGATTAGAAGCAAAGATTAAGTGAGAAGGAGCACGTACTGTTTAAGGGAAGGACTAAGAACAGAGTGGTTATGAGCTAGAGAGTAGACTGACAGGAGCAGGGTGCCTGTAGAAAGCTGTGTGATTGTAGATGGAAAGCCTGAGTTTTGTAAGAAGGAGTTTAAACTTTCTTCTGCAGACATTCACTTATTATATTTTTATTGAATACATGTTCTAAGCTAAACCTTGTTGATGCTGGGGACAACAGGGAAAGAGAAGTAGACCATGTTTCTCAAGGAACTACATGTTAGACTTGTGGAAATGAGAGACAGGTAATTTAGAATTAATATCTTGCATAATGCTGATGATGACTAGGAAGAGGACTGAGACCTTTTGGAAAGGACAACTTATGTAGGCAAAGGCAAACAATGTAGGGTGGGGGGCAACAGGTACAGAGGTGGGGAGACAAAGATAGCCTGCTGTGTGCTGTTCTGAAGATAATTTGGTGAGTTCTTGTTCTCTGCCTAGCAGGGATCCCAACATAGCTGGCGGGGGTTGGGGGGTGGGCAAATATACAGGAGAAAGATTTGTTCTTACAGTAGCGCTACTCTCACAATATCTCTTTAGAGAGCGGGTCTTAAAAAACACCACAATTGACTGAGAATTTAGACAAAAGAAAATTGAGGATGGGATGTTAAGGGATAGTGTGAAAAGGCCTCTTCCTACAATTATGTAGACATTCACAGAAATGGAGAGGGGGTGCTGGGTGAATGTGAGTATGATGGCAGAGAGAAGGGTAACCGGTGAAACCATCTAATGGATGCTAACTATTTTGGAGCTATAGGAAGAGGCAGCAGTGGATTATCAGAACTGTACAATGGGACATGTAGTAAATGCCAATGTCCTTGACCTTCAATTTTGAGAACTATGTCTGCAGATGTGTCTTATGACCTGTCTTGCTTGAAAATGAAGTGTCTCAGTCTTTACCCCAAAGGTATTGGTGGGTGATGGAAGATCTGAGACTAGGAGAAGGACCCAAAAGAATCAGTGCATGAAGAGTTTTAATTTGTCATTGTCACATAAAATTAAAGAGATAATTATGAATTTATGAGACATTTTTTACTAAAAATTCTAATCATTGTCTGCCCCTCTAAAAACTGATAGATCATTCTGGTATCCACTGGGCATGATGTACAAGATTTTTCTTCATTCAAACAAAGCAAAAAACAAAGAAACAAAAAAACATGCTATAAAAAAGTTGGTGAATAAGAGAGGTTCAGGGCTGGATCTAGAAAATGATCTACAAATGCCAATTTTTAATTGAGATCCTAAAAGAAATTGTTAATGTTTTTAATCTCACATTTTCAAGGAAATCTTGGCATTGGAAACTTTTCATCTTTTATTTTTGCTGTGGCCTGTTTCTAGAGTAGCAATGCCAGTAATGAAATAGAGGTGATGGGAATGGAATAATCCACTCAAATATAGGAATAAGAAGCAGTTTTCCATATGCTGTTTTGTAATACATAGCTGTGTAGCAGCCCTGGGGGTGGGCACCCATTGGAGGTCTCACAAAGAGGTCTGTGGCAAAAACATTGTTAACAGAGTGTGGTCAACTCCTTGATTTATTTTTGCTATAACTTTTTCTGAGCCCAGAGCTTATCATCAAGCCATGCGTTTAGTGCCCCATTCAGAAAAGCCTTCCAACTTTCACGTCTCAGATGAAAACTGAAGGGCCTGGGATGTAGCTCAGCAGCATAGCACATGCCTAGGAAACGTTAGCCCTGAGTTCGATTTCCAATACACCCCCACCCGCACAAAAAAGAAAAGAAACTCTGATGAGAACTGAGTGTGACTGATGGATACATCTCAGAGCTGAACTACAGTACCTGTCATGTTCTACCTGCCTGTGTTGTCCTGTTCTACTGTGCTTGTCACTCTGGTCTCTTTTTCTTAAGTACATGTTGTAGACAAATAGGAAAGAGCACCATGTCCACTCATGTTAGAGCTTTGAAGTGGAACATTGGGCTGATTTAAGATAATTATTTTAGAGCAGGCTGCAATTTTTGGTAACATCTGTGAGGTCATAGTAGCTGAAAACCTGTGACCCTGTATGTTCTTGAAAAGCTTTTCAGTGGCTGAATATAAGCATCAGGGCTAAGGAAGGGCATCTTGCCCTCACTTCTGTGGTTTTGTCCCCTCAAAAACTCCATTAAAATCAGAGAATGACGCAGGTGTAATAGGAATATTCTTTGGTCCAGAGTCGCGAGGGAATTGAGCAGGGGCAGGAGAGTGCTGGGTGTTCTCAGGAGGGAGTGGATGTCACCCAGCTGACTTCGCCTTGTTCTCCTTGTTCTTGTAGCTTGTTTTTTCATATACTTTTAATAGATGATTGCACAGAATGGTTTGTTTGTTTGTTTTTTGGCTGAACACTGTAAAATGAATGATGTTCCCAAAAGTCTCGTGCATTGCTTGAGCACAGTATGAAAATCGAGGTACTTTTTTTCCTCACTAGCTCAGTAGATTCAAGAGGCATTGATTTGTGCTACCTGAAAATGATATTTATCATTTCAATTTGTTTGGCCTTTTGAAGACATTATCTTTAAACAGTTCTTTGTTATGGAAAACTGATCAAAGATTTAGATTTCAGCCAAGAATGGACAAGGAAACAAAGACCTTGATTTTTCAGATGGATGGAGTTTTAGAAGTGCTGCTGGGCAACTCTAGATTCTGATTAAATGGGAGGAAATGCACATTAAGTACTGGCTATCTTACCAATTTGGAATCCCTGGTCTCTAATGGAAGTTGAGAACCAAGCAAGTTCTCAAAAATATTATTGTGGAAAGAAATAAATAGGACAATTTTCTAGGGCAAATTAGGACCAACCATACAAGTGCCAAAAACTCTCAATATTCCATTGTATGGTGTAATAAAACCTATTACTTCTTTTTTTCTTAGAAAGAATTGTTTGTGATAGCTCAGATAAACATTTTAAACTTTGATTACTGGTGATACAGTAAAGAAGTCACTGCCCACACAGGTAACCTAGGGCATGGAACTAAAGTGAGCTCCCTTTCTTAAAAGCTCCCACATCTGTTTGTGAAGTTTGTAAGAGAATTCATCCATTCGGTATTTATTTCAGATGTAATGAATGTCTGACACTGTGCCAGAGAGAATAAAGAGTAATCTTCCTGATGGAGACAGATGCATAAACATGTAACAGGAAGGTGTGAGATGCACAGTCGTGGGAACTGTAAGAAGGCTTGGGCTACACTTCACTTGGGGGCATCCAGTCTTTGCCTTTAGAACCCTGGGATGTGCCACACAGAGGCCAACTGCCATAGTGCCAGCACAGCAGGAACTCAGGGCTCTTTGCTGGTTCTGCACTCAGGCCAAGCCCTGCTCTGCAGAACTGCTGTTTCCCACTTTCTGACCGTGTACTCTGTGCCTGCTTATCTTTGGTGCAGTTCCTGAAAGCCACCAAGCTGCCAACATGAACTTTTCATCTCTCTTTCCATTTCTTCTTTCCAATCTCTTTTGCCTCTGCCCTCTCATTTAAGTTCATCACCATGAGGGCACTGATGATAATGACAATAGCTGCATCCTATTGATCGTTTACTGTGTGCCAGAAACTGCCCTGAGTACTTTCCCTGAATCATCACATCTACCAGTCTTAAAATCCTTGATGTCTTTTTCTATTTTATAAATGATGATTCAAGTCACTGTGAAGAAGGTAACTTGCTGAAAACCACACAACTCTAATCCCAGCACTTTAGGAGACTGAAGCAGAACAATTTTAAATTAAATGTCTCTAAACAAACAGAAAGTTGTGGATGTAGCTTAGTGGTAGAGCGCCCCTGGGTTCTATTCCCAGTATTACAAAAAAATACATTGAATATAGTCTTTGTATCATCAGAATACTGATGTCTATGTATATGTGTGAGAAAAAGCCATAAAGACCTTCACCTACAAAGAGGCTTTATCTGTATGCTTTCCCTGAGTTTTGAAGGCACTTCTAGATCTTCAGCTGCTCTAGACAGAACTGGAAGATTCTGGAAGGCAGAATTTTGGGAACCTAAGGCTTTCCTCTAGAGATGCTTCTTACAGTAAGCAGTCCTCTGCAGAGCAAGATTGGGACCTGGAGGTGACTGAGTCACAAGAAAGGAGAGAGAGAGAGAGAGAGAGAGAGAGAGAGAGAGAGAGAGAAAGAAAGCGTGGAGGGGGAGGAGGTTAGGCCAGAGTGAGCACTAGACTCTAATGAATAATTTCATTTATTTTAGTAAGGAGATAGAAAAAGAAGAACGAGATTATTATGGAGGGAAGGAGAAATGTGTGCTCAAGTTTTAAAGAAAACACTGTTTTCAGTGTGTAGGATTCAGATTTTTTTCAAAGCTTACCACATCACTTTATTAAAAGGAATGCTAATTCTGACCATGTTAAACATGTGTGTATTCAAATATCAGTACCAAATTGGATCCTCAAATAAAATACAACCAAGCAATTTGTTTTTAAACTCGTTTCCCCTTGGCTTCTAATGGTTGGTTCAGATAATCCATAACTGTGCATGTCTACCGGCCATTTTTCCAGCTGGCCGTGAGTCAGCTTATAGCCACCTGTCAGCAGTGAACTTAGGGGCAGAACTGAATTAAGGATATGGAGTACATTAGACTTGTACAAAAGCTGTGAGGCTCAGACATTCTGATAGTGAAGCATCAGGCGTGTTTTTCAGACCTGTGCCCGGGACAAGGAGTCAATGTTGGTAACTCTTTCTTGCCCTCTAGTCTCTTAAAAGAAACTAAGGTTTCAAAGAGAGTAATTCAGCTACAGTCTTCTGCTGTGGTTGTGGTGTCAGGAGGATCAACATCTGAAAAGTGATGTGACATCCATCTCACCATCCTCACCCTCATCCCTCAACACTTGTTCCCCGAGGCTTTGCTAAGAGCAGTGCATTTTGCTGGATGCATCTACATCACTTGGGGCATAAAATAAAGCTGAGGCAGCACATTTTTCTTTTTCTTCTTCTTCTTCTTTTTTTTTTTTTTTTGTACCGGGAGTTAAACTCAGGACCTCACGTTTGCTAGGCAAGCACTGAGCTGCTGAGCTATATCCCTGAACCCAGCACTTTTTGATTAACTTAAAATACCTGAATCTAAAGAATATCTCTATTCATTTCTTTCTCTGCATTGTATATTAGTCATTGGAATTCTATTTTACTGTATTATGTCTATAATGTGCTAATCCTAATTGGGTGTGAGCCCTTCTGGTCTTAGATACACACAGATCACCCTAGATATTTTTCTTTGACCCTCCTGGAAGGACCATGATTTATTTGCTTTGATGAAAATTGACATATGCCTTTTAGTAACTCACACTTATTTTACTTCATGTTCTGGTAACTTCTTGATTCCTGTCTCTCCCTTTCCATATGTTTTCTCTCCTCTTCTCCATCTGTCTTCTGAGCATCATCACACGTCTGGGGATTTTTAGGTTAGGCCAGCAGGGTCACTTTCGAGGAGCTGCCTAGACCCGCCAACCACCAAACATGAAAAGCCATGGGCTTGATGGGAAATGTCGCATACCTACCATGGCAGATAACACGCAGAAAAATACTGCCTCACACGCATTATGTGCCTCTCAGAGAATTTCGTTTTCTACTTAGATTTTCAAAACAATCAAAAAAAAAAAAAAAAGAAGAAGAAGAAGAAGAGGGAAAACACATGCTGCCATTTATTTTTTGGTCACAGACAAAGAAATCTCATAGGTTCGTCCAGGTGACATAGACAATTAGCAGCATGGCTAATTGTCAAAACACCCCAATCATACGTGTCTTCCTGTAAAAGCATATGGTATAGAAGTTGTCTACTGACACAGTGATAACTTAATACAAACGCCGTGGGTGTTCAGTATCTTAGAAATACAAGACAGAGAACTCAGGGTCCAATATTTGCCTCTGGCTATGACCACTGAAGAGCAAATCTGGAAGCTACATAACTCTCTGCATATGTCCACACTGCTATGGGTGTGTGATTTTAATTGGGAGCTGGTGTTTTGAACTCCTTTGCTTTCTATGCATGAGGTTAGATTTATATATGGTTAATGGAAAAATAGAGATTCTAGGTAAAGGATAGTAGAAAAAAGCTCTTAAGGACAGTTGTGCACAAACTGCCTAATCTTCCTCCAAGAAACAGTTGTAAGAGGATAGAGAAAGCAGAGGATAGATAAGAGGAATTTGTAGAGTTAATCTTTGTTCTGTTTTTTAGTTTATATACAATTAAAATCAACATCCTTGGGCCAAAACATTATTGGTAATAACGTTTAAATTCCAATGGGATTCCAGAAAATTTGGAGGGCTTCAGAATTATGAGAATATCCTAGTTGAGTAAATATTAAAACAAAAAATTGAGTGTTTGATACGGCTTTTTTATTGAATACCAGGCCTTTACACTGAGCTATGCCCCCAGCCCTTTATTCTAAAACAGGGTCTTGCCAGACTGGGCTTGAATTTGTGATCCTTCAGCTTCCACCTCCCAGAGTGCTGGGATTACAGGTGTAGGTGGCCACATTGGGCTATGACATGGTGTTTCTATAAGTGTCATTTTATCCTTAGTATCATTTTTGAACGTATATATCCAGGTAGGTCACAGAGTTAAAGAAAAAGGCTCAGCGACATGAACCCAGCATTTGTCCCAAGTTTTCTGTGTGATGACTGAGACCAGGCCTGATATTCCTGTGCCTACTTCAGTGCTCTGTGCACGTGCCGCCTTCCCTCTTCGCCTCCACACCTCACCGCAGAATGCAGGAGCAATGCGTACTTCTTGACTCCTTACTATTGTTGTGTCTCTGGGAGTAGATCTCTTATCATTTGCAGAAGTGTGAGTTTTCTTATCTAGAAGACAGAAGCCAAAATTCTTGTAGTTTTGGAATTAATAGCATATTGTCTGTTGTCAAGCCACTAAATGAGTGTGAGGCGAGAAATGAGTCTGTTCTGTGATCCCAGAAATTGCAGGCTAACAGGACGGCTTGACTTTTCCAGATTATCTTCATGCCAAATGTGATATCTCTTCATGTATTATTTTTAACATTCACAATGAAATGTGAAATGGTGTTAACAGTAGCCCAAGGATACCAAAGCTTCTAAATTAGAAATCACTTTTAAGCTTCCTTTCTTCTTCCCCCTAGTGAACTGGTGTATTAACACTCATTACAGCATAGCAGACCAGATGGGCAAACAGACTGATTAGTTATACATACATATACATATTTTTTTCTTTTTCTTTCATGGAGCTTAGATGCTGGCTCTTTCTGTAAAAGAAAGGAGTTTTTAGATGTTGCCTTGTCTTTCCCTTTTTAATCAGAAATAGAAAGACACTTTGCTCCTGATCTATTAATAATTTGGCTACATCCTTTTCTTAACTGCTGTCTTCACAGCTCTCTGTGTACCCATTGCAACCAGAATTTGATTTCTGTCCAATTCTCCAAGCCTCATGTGGAGTATTCGTGTTCTTTCTGGCTTATTATTTCTTTATGGAATTTATCCTTTTAAATTCATCTTTAGAAGAGCCATTCTTGAGAAGCAAAGTATTTAAAATATTTTTGGCTTTTCTACTCAAAATTAAAGAGTCTTTGATTAATTAGTGGGAAGTTAAATTACCCATAATATTATGTCAATAGAAATATTTTCCTGTAGCCTTTTTAAAAAAAGTTAAACATTTCTTTGATTTTTCTCAAAAGCAGACAGCTTATTGCTTCCCAATTTTATAAAAGTAGCTTTTAAAAAGTCATTTTTCATGTTTATTTCTTGTGTAATTAGAGTACATAAGAAATGCGTAGCTTCAGGATTTTTCAGAGAGTTAAATGATATACTGAATTGGAAATCATGCTATAAATGTAAAGAAATGTTCTCTTTTAAATTAGTGCATATTGTATGGAATAATGCATCTCATTGTGGCATTTTCCTAAATGTACATAACATACTTAGATCACATTCACACACACCCCCTTATACCCTTCCTCACTAACCCATGAACTCTCCCCCTTATCTCTTTTCTCTTCTCTAATAGCCTCCTATCAGAAGTAGATTTTCTGATGAAACCATGCTCTGGTAGAAAAACTTAGGGTAAAGAAGAAAATAGCTGTTATATTTCTTCCTTATAAAAGGACAAAGATATCTCATGCATATAATGTGTGGCATGTATTATTCATAGAATACTAATAGACTTGTGTAGAAGAGGAACTCCTATGGTGTAATAAGGAAGCACTCTGGAACAATAATTTCCCTCTGATGCTTAAGAGTCTTAAAACAGGGTACATGGAGAGGAAGGATACACATGCATGGCCACATATTTTTTAAATCCTTTTTTTTGAATTTGAATTGAATTTATAATTTGCTCGTGTATTTTATCAAAAGAAGAAAAAGTTAAGATGGCATTCAATTAGGTTAGCTCATGGTGTTATGTATTGCATTTTCTAATTATGTGGTACAGTATAATATAGACATACAAACATTCACAGAGGATTATACACAAAGCCATGGGCAATTAATTGCGCTCCATTTTAGAAGTGCCTGATAATCCTATCACACATTATTCAGTTTAAGAAAATCTCCTCAGTGAGACATAGTTTCAGAAGCTTCCATCACACATCAATGAGACGCTTCAATTTAATGTTCACACTATGATCTGCAGCTTCAGAAATAGCATGCTGTTAATAACAGTATGTGAAAACAAGACGCTGCAGTGGGCTCCATGCTGTGGACTCTGCATGTTTGTCTGCACCGTCTAAGTGCTGTGCTTTCAGGGAGGTAACTGAGTAAAGAGTGGAGGGGTTGCAAGATGAAACCTGAGCGAAGCTCCTTGAAAAAATGGAAAATAAAATAAAAAATACTTTATGTAATGGTACAAACTGAAGGGAACTCCTTTTGGGCACATGATTCTAGCAGTCTTTTGGGGACAGATGCATTTCTGTACATTTGCTCAGTTTGAGGTCCTCAATTGAAGTTCAGTGGAAGAATGTGCAGTAGAAATGAACCCTTGATGTTACATTAGGCGACAAAGAGATGCCATTCGTGGTGTTGTAGTGCTATTTCTTTGGCTGTGATCAGACCTCAAACCTGGCCTCTTGTGGCACTCCCTCTCCCCAAGTCAAGTCAAGTGCCTCTGGGGTGAATGTCATCCTATATTTAACCTGCAGGAACTGGACCGCACTGCTGTCTAACTAGTCTTTGTAACAGTCTCTGTGATCGTTCATACGTTGTGGGGATCATTCATATATTGTCTTGTTTACCCCTGTATACCTAATACCTATCAAACAGAAACCTACAACTTAGCAATTTTCAATAAATATCTATTGATAAACAAGTGAATGATGAGACAAGGGTCTATGTATAGGATCTAAATGATATAATAAACTTTATTAACTTTATAAACATGATTAACTTTATAAGTTAGAGATCTTCTGCCTACCCCTGACATGACTTAAAAATTATCACCTTCAAATGGGTCAATTATTTTAAAAAGTATTTTATATAAACTTGTAAAACTTAAACATACCACTCTTAAAGTGATTGCTGCTATGAAATATACAGTGCACAGTACTTCAAAGGTAAAATCTGTACCTACTTAAGATTTGGAGAGACCTGATAATGAGTTTTTAAAACACATAATTAAGTGGGCATGGTAACCCAGGCCTGTGATCCCAGCTACCTGGGATGGTTGATACAGAAAATCTCTTGAGTCCAGGAGTTTGTTGCTAGCCTAAGCAATGTAGTAAAACCCTCACCCTTGCCAAAAAAGGCTAAAACTTCCTAAGCAATCATTTGCATTGGATATAAATCTCATTTAATCTGCAGGATAACCTGATCCTCTGATTCTTATGCTAATACCTGAATAACAGAGACATCCTTTTAAAATTTCTTATGGTTCATTTTTATTAGTATGTTGCAATACGTTTAGTTTTCATATAATTTCAACTTTTTAAATTCAAGCAATTTTTGATATAGATGTAGAAAAAACACTAAAACATGCTTTTCAGGGTTACCAAAGAATAATTAATAGTTTATATGCTTACATTTACAGAGTCTCAAAATCTGTAATTTTGCTTTCCATGGTTTCAGCTATCTGTGATTAACGAAAATATTGATATTTGACTATCTCAAGAGAGCACATTCACATAACTTATTGTAGTATATTATTATAATTGGTCTATTTTATTTTTAGTTGTTAGTTCTTTTAGTTGTTAATCTCATTATGTCAAACTTATAAATTACACTTTGTTGTAGATATGTATGTATAGAAAAAATAGTTTATATGGCGTTTGACATTGTCTGAAGTTTCAGACATCCTCTAGGGGTCTTGGAATGTACCCCGAAGGACAGGGGATTGCTGTACTTTTTGGATAGTGTAATAGGGTATCCAAAAAACATGAAATTTCAAACATGAAACTGGAATGAGGAAGAGAACATCAGGGAGGGCTTCCAGAGAGGATACAGGTTTCCTCTTAATTCTCGAAATCCTTGACAGTCGTGTTAGTATTTCTTGTTGTCTCCTGTATTTTTGCTTTGCTTATTCTGAAGAGGTGGCAACAGTCAGGGAAGTGAGTCAAGGTTTCCCTCTCACCCGGATCCTCTCTCCTGTGTATGTGTGAGGTCATTTTCTCACAGTTCCTTTTTACAGGGAAAGGAACTCAGGCTGGGAGCCCACAGTGGTGACCTTTGTGAGGGTGCTGGAGGTGAGGAAGAAAGGAAGTGCTGCTCTGGGAAGGTGCAGAGGAGGAATGTGAAACAGCAGCAACAGCGCCCAGCAGCCACCTGCCAGAGTGGGATTGTCCCTCTTCTGCCTTTACAGCCCAGTCCCTTCTCTTCCTCTTGTCTTGTGTTTGAGGGATGTTTCTTCAGAAACCAGGCCAGGCCAACATAATGGATTTCTACACTGCTAAGTTTTTCTCACAGTACGTGCAGACCTGGGTCAGAAAGGCTCCCTGCGTCTTCTGATAATGTATTAAGTGGGGTAAGGGCAGTAAGCCAGGCCTTCCTCCAGCCCTTGACAAAGCACTAGCAGTCCGGGCCGCCTTTCTGACCCTCAGCACACACCTGATCCCTTGTGAAACAATCCGTGCTCTGGTGCCTCAGCTCAGGCCGGTCCCGACAGCTTCCTGTTGCCACCCTCTTGCCAGCCTCATGAATTGCTACCCAAGCTCTCAGACTCTACAAAAGTATTACAGCTCTTCAATTCCTGACTCTGCCCAGTCATAATTTGGACTGCTCTTTCGAGTTCTTCGTTGTTTACAAATTCCTGTGAAACCCCTATTGTGGCACTGTACTAAGCTATTTTACCTGCATGTCTTTTTTCATGTTGCATCTCTGCCCTATCAGGCTCCAGAGCTCTCTATATGAGTACAAGCAGACCATCGAACAGGAATACTGTTGCTATAAAGACATTACTGCCAAGTAATAGTAGTGTGTGTGTGTGTGTGTGTGTGTGTGTGTGTACACATGCATACACCCATAGGCCTGGATTTCATATAGAAAAATGGAAATGTGTTAACATGAGGTTACCTAAAACGTAAAGAAGATGTAAACATAGCAGTGGCAGTGAACCTATGGCATGCGTGCCATAGCCGGCTATTTGTTATGTTTAAAGCTCTAAGAGGTTCACCATCATTGAACTAGGGAAAAAAAAACCTCTCTGCTTTGCAAAATTTCTCCCACCAAATTTGCACAGTACTTCTGTTAACAGCTTAATAGACATGGATATGTTACAGTCATACTCAATAATTATTGCAGTTTGCATCTGCTTGGCTTAATTTAAGATTGTTATCTTTGTATCTCAGTTTGTTTATTAGAGTGATTAAGCATATTTGAAAAACTCTTTCTACTGAAATATTATCATTTACATCAATAGATTTCTATATGCACAGATGTCCTTTGGGCTCTTAGAAGGAGGGTGTAGTCAGCAGTCTCGCGGGAAGAGAAAGCTTGCAGCTATGTTTTGGAAGCATTGGATGTGGGACTTGAGAAACATCAGTTTTTCATAGTGGGGAATGGTGGAATGTAGGTGTTAATGAATGTTAAAGAAGCTTGATAGTCCCTTGCCTCTGAGGGTCAGGGCTGTGTTTGAGGGGTTAAGAGCTGTGTTACAGGGGAATGAATGGAGAGTGAGGAATGGATAGGAGCGATATTTCAAAGGAAATATCTACAAGATTGTAAAACATCATCTGTAAGATGGAATCACTGTATAAAGATGGATGAAAATATAAGACAAAAATGAGTATGTTGGACTGAGCAAAGTCTGAGAATTTGAGGAACCATCTTGGGTTTGGTAGGGAGAAGCAAATCTATTCTAATCAACTTGAGCATAATCTCCTTGTGGTATATGCATAAATACTTCTGCCTCTATGAAAGGCTCATAGAAGCACCAAGGTCCTGTCAAGGGGTAGATGATTATGTTGTTTGTATTTCTTCATATTAGTACATTTTCCATTCGATCCTTAAAGCATTCAGCTAGCTAAGCATAAACTGAACAAAAGTAAATTTAAGAGCTCATCCCATCTCCTTCCTTTGTCCTCCAAAACAATGTCACTATAGATGAAATACTGAATTATTTTCAACCCCACCCAGAAATGTATAAACTAGTCCATTCTTCAGTCTAAGGAGGAAGGCTCCTTCAAGGCCTGCAAGGTAGGATGAGAAAGAAGAACTTTTCTCAGCCCCCTGAACTGGGTGGATCTCACATGAATGTGCTTTGCTTACTTGAAAGGTTTTTGAGATTCCAGAACATTAGCAAATCTGTAAGCACAGTGCCTGTTTGTGTTGCAAGGAGTAATGCTCAAATATTTGCTTGAGTAGATAAATGTGTAACTTTTGTATCTCTTCAGAAAATTCCCCCCTCAACCATGTGTTATCTGGGGGTGTGCCTTCTGATCCTGCATTCTGAGTGGGAATCAAGTGAGGATGGGCCTTTTTGCATCTCCAGTGCTATAGGTCACATGGAACTCCCTACCTAGCTCTCTGCAGCTCATACCACACACAGCTGCAAGGAGACTGTTGTTTTGGGGTTTTGCTGAAGTCCCCAGTTGTGATCCGCTTTCTCTTCTTGCAGGCGCACACATCTTGACTGATTCAACAACAGGGTGGATTTTCTTTGTGATTAAAGAAGCAAACAATGTCCCCGTGTCTGTAGAGATGATTTGCTGTTCAGCCCGGCTGAAGCTGACCGAATGAGACTATGGGCTGTGCCTCCGCCAAGCATGTTGCCACTGTTCAAAATGAAGAGGAAGCCCAGAAAGGGAAAAGCTACCAGAACGGAGATGTGTTTGGCGGTGAGTGCTGTCACACTTTTTTCTTTTTCTTTTTCAGTTTTTTTTTTTTATTAGTACATATTTGCAGTATATAATGATTGTGTTCCTTGTGGGGAGTTGGTACATGTAACCAATTCTTTTTTCTTTTTCTCCTTCTCACTTCCCTCATCACTGTTTCCCTCTCTTGATCCTATATCCATCTGAACAAAATCCGTTCTTTACTTCCTATCACATTTCCCCATACTACTCCTCATTTAAACTTTAGTTTTCACTATAAGAAAAACAACGTGATATTTAAGTTGTGTATCTAATTTATTCCACTTAACATTATGGTCTCACACTTAATTCTTCGCCCGTTGGTTCCAAGGGCTTTGATCTTTTTTTTTTAGCAGTGAAGAGCTACAGTGAGTGATTGGTGTCTTCTTACACCATTGAGTAAAAGCGGTGAGGAGACCTGATAGAAATCAATGCAAACCTTTTATTTTGGATTACTTTGATCATGATTTGTATGTACAGAGTGTGATGAAAATAGAGTGGGTGTTTAAACTTTTAAAAATCACAATAAAAGACCATTGCTATTAATCCCCCTCAAAATACTTCCACTCACTTCAACAGGCTTATCCTGTGGTCCTAGGCACTTTTTGAAGCAGTTCTGGAAGTTTTCTCCTGGGAGTGTCTTTTGTTGTGCCACATGGCTAGTCATCTTGACTTTAGAAAAGAACCAGAAGTCACATGGTGCCGGATCTGGTGAATAAGATGGATCTTTAATGTTTTTGATTTGTTTTTTTTTTTGTTTTGTTTTGTTTTATTTTGTTTTATGAGGCTTCCTTTCTGTTGGATGGCATGCAGCAGCAGCATTCACCATAATTTCCATCACCTCTTTAAAGATGTTTTTGAAAGAACTTCCATAACCATTTCAGAAAGTGACAAGAACAATGGGATGTTTGTTTGAAGTGAAGGGCAAGTTTTAGGGGGATTAATGGCAATGTGTCTTTTACTATAATTAATTTTTAAACTTAGATTTTCATTATATATTTTCATTGCCCTTGTAGAGTACTTTGAAAAGGATCATGGAGGTTTTATTCTAGAGTAGATTTAAACCTAGCTTTAAAGAACCAGTGGGATTTAAATACAAGGCCATTAGTGTGTGGGGCAGTGGCCATGGGGTATCCTAGTTGGAGAGAGCTAAAGACTGAATAGAGGCCAAAAGTGGGTTGAGCTGAATAGAGGCCAAAAGTGGGTTGATCTAATATTTATACAGAAGGTAGTGAGGTATATTTTAGGATTAATTGAAGTATACATTTTCATATTTAAAATAGAAATAAAATTAATTTAATAATCATCTGAGAAGCTCTGATGAGTCAGGCTGACTTTAGTATGTCTAGTGCAAAACTCACAACTTCTAATTCATAGCCATATCCTACATGGCCTACAAATATATTTTCTTTGCCTCAAAGAATTGTAGCATAAAAAGCAAGGCAGCCGTTGAAAGTCATGATATTTCACGTAAAACCCCAAAGTTCTTCAGAATCTCTGGCAAGCCTAGATTTCTATTCCTTGAGCAATAGTCACTGGGTGGGGTGACAATTGCCCAGTGGTGAGCCTCGGCCCTCTAGTGAACTACTAACTGATAAACCTTCCTTGTGGATGCACATTACATCCAGGTCATTCCCCAGCATCTACTAGCTACTATGGGCCCTCGAGTTTCCTGATCCTGAGTTTGTTGTTTAAAAGATCAGTTATTGTGCTGACTGTGGTGGTGCATGGCTGTAATCCCAATACTTGGGACTCTGAGGCAGGAGGATCACTTCAAGTTTATGGACAGCCTGGGCTACATAGCAAGTTTAAAACCATCTGAACTACATAGTGAAATCCTGTATCAAAAACAAGTCAGTTATTACACTGATGAAGTGTGGCTATGTATACAGAATTCCATTTAGTTCAAGGCAGATGAGACCGTTTTTGCTGATGACTTTAGCAATAACATCTCTGACTTGACATTTGTATGGATTTTTTTATTTATAAAAATATTTCTTTCTTACTAGATGAGGAACCTCATTGAGATAACGTTCACATTGAGATGCACCTTTGATTCATTATATTGGCGATTCTAGTTCCCTGGTGACAAACTAGGAATGCTACAAAATGTTTTGTTAAAATGGACTAATGTAAATGGGAAGAAATGTTTTGTTTTATTCTAGGTTTTTTTGTTTGTTTTATTTTTTTATTTTAAAGAGAAAAAAACAAAAATCAAAAAGCAAACTATCAAAAACAACTACAAAAGTAAAATGACAACAACAACAACAAAACAATAGCATCGCCGGATTTCAAAACAAGATGATAGGAATTTAACAATGGTTGTTATATTACATATTGTTATCTTCAAAATAGTTGCTTAGGTTACAAGATCAAACAATGTAATTTCCCTTTGAGCAGTTTCTCTCCCTTTTACTATGTCTATTATAACTTTTGGATCTTATTTACTCTTTCAGTTTCTTACACTATCAGGACAATACGGTGTTTACATATGCAAGTCTGATTTATTTCACTTACAAGTATGGTTTCTAGTTGCATCCATCTACCTATAAAAGCCTTGAGTTTATCATTCTTTATGACTGAGTAGTATTCATTGTATAAAAATACCACATCTTTTTTATCCTTTCCTCAGTTGATGGGAATTTGGGTTGTTTCCAAGATCTGGCTATTATAAATTGTGCTGCTATAAACATGGGTGCACATATATTGCTGTGGTATGATATTTTCAATTCTTCTGGGCAGATACCCAGACAGAGAATAGCTGGATTTCAATTCTTCTGGGCAGATACCCAGAAGGAGAATAGCTGGAATACCTAGTTTTTTGAGAAATCTTCACATTGATTTCCACAGTGATTTTACCAGTCTGCACCCCCGCCAACAATGGAGAAGGCTTCCTTTGTCCCCATAGCCCCATCAGCATTTGTTATCAATTGATTTCTTGAAGTTAGCCATTCTTTCTGGAGATGATATCTCAGTGTTGTTTTAATTTACATTTCTCGAATGACCAATGATGTTGAACATTTTTTATATATTTATTTGTCATTTGTATTTTTTCATCCCAGAAGGGTATATTCATCTCAGAAGCCCATTTTTAAATTCAGTCTTTAAATTTGATGGCCTGATTTTTTTCAGTTCTTTATATGTTCTAAACAGAAATCCTTTGCCTGAGGGACAATTGGCAAAACTCTTTTTCCAATATGTGGATTTTGTTTTAGTTATATTGTTAATTTATTTTAATGTGCAAAATCTTTTCAATCAGATGAGAGCCCAGTTGTATGATTCTTTGAAGTACTTCCTGTGCAGGTTGGTTTTTGTTAATGAACTCTTTGCCTACTCCTGTGTCTCAAGATTTCTACCTAGTTTGTCTTCCAGTATGTTTAGTGTTTCTTCATTTCTAATATTAATGTCTTAATATTTGATCTTTGATCTATTTTGACTTTAGTTTATAACTGTGCATAGTGATAGGCATTGATCTAGTTTATGTGTTTGGCATGTAGAAAGCCAAAAGAGGCTTTCTTCCAGTGAATACTTTTGGCCCCTTTGTTAAAGATAGGTGACTGAGTTTGTTTTTATGTTTTATTTTGTTTTACAAAGATACATTTTTTTCCTGGAACAAATTTTCCTCTCATGTTGACTGCTTATAGAGTTTAGAACTATGGAGAAAAGTAATGAATATATGAGCATCTTAATCAAACTAGAAATACAGATTATTGACACCAAACTATATGGAAAAACAGTTAATTAGGACTAGAATCCTTATCGTCACCCTGAAATGCTTAACTTTTAAGAGAAAATGGTCTAACATGAAGAATTTATTTAAACTAGCTTCTATGGGATATTCTGTGACATTATCATTTTTACAGAGCTCTTATGTATGGAGCTACCACCATATGTCAGATACTATGAGGCATTTACATTCATTTTCATGTTGATTTTTTACAACAATTTTGTGAAATATGTTCCACTCCAATTTTGTGCATCTGGAGGCTGGAGCACAGAGAGACTAGAAGGGCCAAGGTTGCCTGGCTACCAAGGGACAGCATCTGTATCTCTTATTCCAGTGAGCCTTCCCACTGCTCAGGCTACTTCAGAATTGCAGTCTTTTTGCTCAGCCTCTCAGAGTGCTGGGATTACAGCTGTGCCCCACTGTGCCAGACTGCTCACTCATTCTTTAATGCCGAATGCCGTGTGTGAGGGCTTTTGCTAAATGCCGTGGTGATTACAGAGGTAAATAATCCATAAACCTTGCTGTCTAGGACTTTATGAGAGGATAAGGAAGTGTTATGAGGCAGAGTAATCCAAATACCTGAAGAGGAAAAAACATACATCATGATAAGAGTCAGGGGGTGGATACTCTGACTTAGAAAACTGAATCAGAGCAGATTTCTTATAGCGATGTCATCTAGACTTGGTGTTAAAAGGCTAGAAGAACGTAAACCTGCTGGATGAAAGATGTAAGAAGGGACTAGATAAGGAACAGTTACCTGACATTTTTAAGAATTATAAATAATCCAGTGTGAAAGGACTATAAATAGGAGAGAGCTAAGTTAGGGTTAAAATACAGAAAACTTTGAATATCAAATTGAAATCTTTAGAAAAATAATCTTAGATGATAAGGGCAAGATTCAGGAATAGCCAGTAAAGAGTTTTGTACTCACATTCTGCTAAGTGGTGAGACCATGGGACCATTCATTTCCAAATTAAGTTACAATTTCTATAGCCAGGAAACATCTATTGTTCTCATGTACTGTGTATATTCTGCAGATGTTAGCATCTACTAAAGGAGCCTTGTAGCAGTCAACTGTTGCAGGTATTAGGACAACCTCATGACTTCAGTGACATTCACCTGTAAGCATTTTTTTTTTCTTGATCATGAGTTGGTGAGTCAGCCAGCGTAGCACTGTCCCACTTATCTGTGAGAGCAGACTCCTTTGATAGAAGGGCCAGAGTGCAAGCCACACATATGATGTCTCTTAAGTGTGGGTTTAGAGCTGGTGCACTGTCATGGCCACCTATGTTTCACTAGCCAAAGCAGATCCACGAACAACCCCAAGATCAGGAGGTAGAACGGTACACTCTGATCCCAGGGAATTCATTGCAAGGGAATGAAGGCAGGGAGGGTCAAGGCCCGGGGCTAATTAGTGTACCCCAACCCTACCTAGGCCTTGCTGTCTCTGTGGCTCCATGAGTCTGTATCTATAAAGTGCAGTTAAAGTCTCTGCTAAATTTTATTTATCCCCCCCCACACCCAGTATTCATCAAAGTCTTATTTATTCCATTACATTATTAAACTTTCTCACATAAACATTTTCAAGTTTGCAGTATGATATTCAATAAAACAAGGGTGGGCAGAAGTTTTCCAATCAAGGAAGGTGCTTCTTCTAGCACCCCCAGTACTCTGAGACAAGAATTGCAAGAATTCAGTGGCAAGGTAAATGCCAGTACTTTAGATGTTGTTGAATGCCACAGCGTACATATAACAAGAGAAGATCCTGTTGTGTTACTCTACTTAGTTTACAAAGAGAAGTTCACAGAATCCCAAAATGATCACACGTGGTAGCAGGGGAATGATAAGTCTGGCTCATATTAAAGCATTTGATATCTTTTGTCACCTATTATTTCAGGGGTCTTCAATTGTGTAATAAATGATCTCAAACTTAGTGACTTGAAACAGCAGTGATTTATTATATGGCTCAGTTTTATGGGATGGCTGGGATTCATGTGTTCTTTTCTCCTAGGCTCAGTCATGCAGCTGCATTTAACTGGGATCTCAGGTGGATTCAGCTGTTCCAGCTGGCTTCAGACCTTTATCCAGAGGCCCTGTCTTCTCAGCTGGGTAGCCAAATTTTTCACCCAGTTCTTGTGGTCTGTCTAACTTTCCTTGTGTCTGGGACACAATACTTGATACCTACAATTTAAGAGAGGAGAGTTTAATTTTGGCTGAAGCTTTATAGAGGTTTCAATCCAGTCAGCTGACCCCAGAGCCAAAGCAGGGGAAGGGCATAAGTGGAGGAAAGCTGCTCACCTCATGCTGTCAAGGAAGCAGAGAAGCAAAAGGAGGACCTGGAGAGAGAAATAAATCCTTCCAGGCCATATCTCCAGTGACCTGCCACTTCTAGACCAGATCCCATCCTTTAATAGCAAGTCTACTCTAAGTCCCCATAATCCAGTCATTTTTCAAAATCCAATCACTTGCCTATGAGCACATGAGGCTTTAGGGGAACAACTGGATATAAATCGTAACATAGTCAAAGAGAGAATGTAGAAGCTGCCTGTCTTCTTCATATCGGGGCTGCAAAGTACAGGAATGTCACTTTTTTTTTTTGGTACGGAGGATCGAACTCAAGACCTTGCACTTGCCAGGCAGATGCTTACACCACTGAGCTAAATCCCCAGCCCCAGGAATGTCACTTTTGCTGCATTCTGTTGATCAAAGCAACAACTGATCTTGTGCCCAGGGCGGAAAGGCTCTCCACCTCTGAGTGTATGCCTAGAGTGAGAGGAAGACTTGTTAGGAGCCATTTTTGCAGACTCGACGCCACAGCCAATAACAGAGGCAATTGGAATTTCATAATTGGATTATAGTCCAACCTGGATATATTTCCCATTAAATAAAATGGCTCCATTAACTTTTTAAAAGGTAAATGTTTTAAAATATTTTGAAAAGGTTATACAACGTATTGTTGAAGATTTGACAGAATTTGTGAAGGGCAGCATATTTGGGGATAGCTGTGGAGTATACGCCTCTTGAGTGTGAATACATGCACACACCTTCAATTCCTTTCCTAAAGGTGTTAATTTCATAGTTTCTGAAGACATGCTAGAGTACTTTCATACTTGATGTCTTTCAACAAAAAGTAATTTTTGTTTCTGTCAAGCAGTTTAGTCTCCATGATGTTGGGGTTTCTTAGGAGACCAACCACTCTAAATCTCCAAATGTGCATAACAGAGCTTCTGTAGAACACTTTACCATGGGCATCTCAACTTGTAGATATCAAGGAATGTAGAAGGCCATTGCTGAACATTTTGTTTCCCTTTAAAAATTGGGACATAAAAACTTTCAGATCTGAAGTTCTGCCTTACATAGCTTTTTTTGGAGGTTAAATCCTAACCAGAAGTTTCATGTCCATATTGGAATTTTTCTCCCCTCAATAGTTAGAGCAGATGTGAATAGTGGTCAGCAGATCTGCAGAGGTCATTCAGAGGACATTAGAGCACATAGCCAAGACCAGCTTGCAAAAAATAAATGACCAGCAGGTTCAAGTTATCATGAACTAGTTAAGCAAGTTCTAAGGAAAACCATGTATTTATTGGATTTCTTTCAACAGTCATTCATTTAGACTGTTAAAGTAGGTCCATAGAACAGATTCAGGCCTAATTAAGGAAATTAACATGTAAAACCTGAGATCACTGTCTCTTCAGTCTACCCGAAAGGGAAGAAACTAATTCAGTTATATTGACTTTTCTATTCGTACATTTTCTATTTCTATCTTTCCAAAAGTGTATGTTTTAAACTTCAGTCACTTTGCCTTTGGAGCTAGTTCCATGCTATTGTGGTCTTACCTTCTCTTCCCTGCGTCACTTTCCCGCCTCTTCTGCGGTTTATTAATGGTCGTCACCCTGGGGATTACAGTGTCCTGATTTTACCCTCTCCTCCCAGCATTAGTTTCCTCACCCAGTAGATTTCTTTATTTATTTACTTCTTTGCTTTTTGTTTGGTTTTCAAACTTCATTTTTGAACCACTCTCAGATAGGTTTTTCTAAAGCATTCCTCTGTCGACCTTAAAACTTCTCCTCCATAACTCCATGTTTGTGCTCGGTCCTTCACCAATAAAATGCCAAATCCTTAGTCAACATTCACAATATCCGAAGATGGCTCATATCCACGTTCACAGTGCTTTTCATCCTCTGTCCCTTGACTGCTGATGAGTTTGGCTTACACACCATGGGGGTCTGATGTTTATCAACACCTGCTGTAATGGAGGTGTGTAATTCTTTTGGAATGATGGTGTAATGCCAAGCAGCAGGAAAGCAAGTAAGAACTTGGCTTTACTCTGTCATTTGAGTTTTATTTCTATGTGGCTTCAATTAAGTTCTGATCCTTGGCTGGACACAAACTGAGAACATACAAAAAGTGTGTGTGTGTGTGTGTGTGTGTGTGTCTGTGATTATGCCAGTCTGCTACCCACTGGAAATGCTCTAGGGGGACCAATTTCAAAGGGTTCTAGTGAAAGTTAAGTGAGAAAAATAAATAAGACATTTTCAGAAATTGAAAGTAGTTAGAGATAAGATAATATATATTATTCATTCCTTTAATAATTTCTGATTTGTAAAGATTGAAAAACCTGCACCTGCAAGACAGTAACAGAAAGAATATTTGTCTGTACTGGGTAATGCAGAGGCCACTCGTGTGACATATGACCTAACTGAGATATACTCTGAGTGTGAAAAGTACTTTTTCATTCCAAACTAAATGACGATTTAATATGGAGAAAAGAATGTAAAATAACTCAATAATTTTGTTATTATTCACATGTTAAAAGGATGATTTGGTTATCCTCAGGTTAAGTGAAATACATTATTAATATTATTTTCACTTACTTTTTATTTCAATAAAGATTATAAAAATAATACACACATAGCTCACATTATATTGCACTGTGCTATTTTTTTAATCACTGAGTGGTGGTGTGGTGGTATCAGAATTTTCTTCTTGTTTCCATTGTAGAGTTTGCTTGCTACTCATTCTAAGAGAAAGGCATTAGGGCATTGCAGCAGAACATTTTTTGGATGTGATTCTGGGTCAAGCTGTACATAGCCAGGGGCTGTTTTAGGGATGAAGGATACACTAGGGACAAAGTTCCAGGGATTGGGAGATGGCTTGACCCATGAGAAGGAGCAAAGCTCTCTGACTTGCTCCTGTCTGTGCTATTAGCAGTCTTTAGCTGCCCTTCATACAATGTTTTTGTTGAGTAAGGGACCTTCTGTTAACTTTCATGTTGTGATTTCCTTTCCCTTTTCTTGTTTTCAAGGAGACTTCAGGGACAGTAAGGAACCCAAAAAGCAGAAGTGTTTGGTGGGTTTGTGATGGAACCAGATCTTCAGTCTAAGATGTGAAAAATTTTAAGGCAAAATAAGTAAGGAACATGAACCTAATGTAGGCATAGAAGACTCTGGTATCTTGAGCTGAGCCTCAGAATGATCTTAATGGCTAGTTGTATATATGGGGTCATGAAATTACAGATGGCAGTCCACCTCAACCAAGAGCTTTACCTGTATATTTTCTAGATAAAAGTGCTTATCCATGACTGACACAGATAAAGTGCCCAAGTTGCATGCATTTTTTTTTCCTACTGGAGGAGACTTCTGGGCCATTCTTATGGGTGCTTACTTGACAGCACAGATGAGACAGCATGTCCAGGAGCAGGTAATGAAGAACTGTGAGTTCTGGATTGCCAGAGGGGTATTGATTCCAGCTTTACTACTGCTTGGATGTCTTTGATGAGTAACTTAGTCCTATCTGTTCCCACCTCTGTAGTATACAGTTGTGTGCAGGGACAAATGAGTTAACACAGGAGAGCTCTTGGGTCAGTGCCTGATGCATACTTTGCACCCAAGCAGCAGTTGTGACTGTCAGTAGATTTGCATGTGGGGACTGCTCCAACCAATTCACTCTTGCCCCCCACCCTCAGCTACCACAAAATATATACCATGCAGATGCCACTTTGATTTCAAGGTTTGGCTAGGTAAAATAAAGCTAGTTAAAATTTCAGCTCAGAAACGTTTTCCTATGACAAACGTCAAGAAACGCTTTTACATTCTATGTTAAAAAAGGAAAAGAAAAAAAAATCCCAGTTTTAGTTTTGCTTCATTTGGCAACTAGTATCATGAGCCTGTTCTTTTAGTGTTGGATATAGAGATACATGGAAAATAGTTGCCTCAGGCTGCTGCCGAGCACCCTGACTACAAGCTGAGGGAACCTGTGAGTTCTCAGCACTTACTGCTGGGTCTGGTTGGGTGGGCCCTGGGCATCACTTAAGGTTCCCCTCAGTGTCTTTCTGGGCCCTGCAGATGCCTCTTGTTCCTGTAGCTGCCTGGAGCCTCAGGCAGATAGTGAAAGTGACCTTGGCCCTGGAGAAGGCCCTGGAGGAGCTGTTGGGTGCCTCCCAGCCTTTTGCCATCACTCAGTGAAAGACACAGGACGGGGGCTGCCTGCATGGGCTGCTGGGTTGCTGGCGTTGTTCTTGATGACTCACCAGGGAGAGTGGATGTGGGAGAGTTTCTTTATCCATAGCGATTCTCCCCAGAGTTATTTTCTCCAGAATGACATCACAGAATTCAAAATTCACAACAGTGCTTCTTCCTGGAATCTTAGCTGGTGTGACAGCAAGGACCTGCCATAAGCACCTGCCTGGCAGCCTCCATCTGGCACCAGCTTGCTCCCATATGCACAGTTCTCACCTTCTGCATCCAAGGATTTAAATGTGGCCATTTCTTTCATCCCTGAATTATTATCTGGCATCAAAATACAACTGTTGGACTCATTTTTTACAGTTTATCAGGCCTTTTTCAAATGCCGTTATTATCATCATTGTTCTACTTGATAGGAGTAACCTTGAGGTAAGAACCATCCCAGTTCACTTGACTAAAGAGATGAGATTGTGGCTAGAATTGAGGATGGTGACTCTTAACTAAGGGAGGGTCCCCTTTCAGGACTAAGGTCTCTGGCAGTACCATTAAATCTGAACCAGCCCGTCCTTGCCCAGGAGTCTTGGGGAAGTGATTGTTAACCAGCTGCTTAAGCTCAGCTTCTGCTTTGAAATGAGGATGTTTGGCAACTCTATTGTGGTAATTAGGACTATTTTCGGTGGACCTGAAATACAGTGTCATATAAACCTCATAGGCTTGAAAGCTAGCAAATTGGTTTCAAATGCTGGCTCAGATGCTCGCAAACATGTAGTCTTCGCAAATTTCTGAGTCTTCTTTGCCTCAGTTTCCCCCTTTGTACAGCATGGAGAGGTGCTAGTAATTGGCTGCCTTCATACAGCTGTTGTGAGACTCAGATGCAGTAGTATGTACGTGAAAGCCTTAGCAAACCACTTGGCAGCACGTAAGCCCAAGTGAATGCCGGTTATTATTACTGTCATTGTCGTATCAGGAGCCCACACATAGGCAGGCCTCTGACCTACGCTGCTGCAACTTGTGAGAATGGTTGATTGGTCTTTTCTGATTAGGTGGGGATGGTGCACAGTTTCTTACAGCTGTGTAATTCTCCAAACTCTATCAAAAATTATCTATGTAGGGCTGGGGATTTAGCTCAGCAGCACAAGCGCTTACTTTGCAAGTGCAAGGTCGTAAGTTCGATCCCCCATATCAAAAAAAAAATTATCTATGTAACCTTTATCTTTTTGTTTTGAATTTTAAAATATTTGTGTTACTCTGTTTGGTTGTTTTTCTTTTTTGACCTAATCAAGCATCTATTCTGTATAAAGTTTGTGTCTTTAAAAAAGACTAAAGGAACTACGTGTAGTGATGCATGACTGTAATCCCAGAACTCTGAGGCAGGCTGAGGCAGGAGAACTTCAGGTTCAAGCCCAGGCTGTGTAACTTCCTGACCTAATGAGACCCTGTCTCAAAAACAAAAAATGGGGGGAAAAAGGCTAAGGATGTAGTAGTTCAGTGTAAAGAGACTGGATTCAATCTCCAGCACTTAGGGAGGGGGGACCAGAGGATAATGATTTAGGATATATCTTACATTAGTGAATATAATATTATGCTATATTTTTATGAAAGTGTGGGGTTTAAGAATCCCCACCATTACATTATTTATCAAATGTAAATTGATACATAAGTATGTGTACATGTGTGCATGTGCATGAGAGTGGTGTTTTCTGGCATTTTCCAACTCTGTGTGTGACAGACAAAGACAGAGTATCTTTAGAAGGACGCATATTTCTTCATGAACACCACAGAGAAGTTAAGAGGCGCAGACACTGATGATGGCCCTGGTGAGTGTAATTAGGTAGATGCATCTCTAACTAACTTAAATAAAATGATGTACAAATTAGATAGCCTTTAATCCACATTTTACTCTGAAAATATTTAATTGGCCATCATATTGAAATCAAATTCCTCAATTTATTCCTCCATATTAGAACTTTTTTTAGAGTAATCTAAAAATGTAACTATAAAATATGAAACTATATAAATACAGAAATATAAAAATACAGGCAAGTTTTATCTTACTTTGCAAAATGTCTTCCGCATAATGCTACATAATTCAATGCCATGAAATATGATTGATAAATTTGGTTACATAAAAACCTAAAATCTCTGCATAGCAAAAATGGGTCAAACCACCATAGATTAAGTTAAAATACAGATGTTAAACTGAGGGCAATATTTGCAACATAAATAAGATAAATATGACTAATATGAAAAGATCCTTTTAAATCTGTAGGGAAAATATACTCCAACTGAAAAATGGACAAATTTTGTGACCAGCCAGTTTAAAATCAAAGCATACAAAAAGCCAATAAATGTTAAAAAAAAATCAACTTCTCAGTAATAAAGTCAACCACACCAAAACCTATCCTCCCACATACACACACAAAAATAACAAAGCGAAACAAAATAGTTTTCACCCTTCCGATTGGGCATGAACAAGCGTCTGACTCATGTTACATTTGGGAAATGTCAAGCCAAAACAATTGTCCTGGAGCACAAAATAGTAATAGATACCAAAATTTAAATGAGTATGCCTTTCACCCCAGAGTACTACCTTGAGGAATTTCTGATGAACCTGTGTGTGGCACAAGCCTGTGTGCCCAGGGGTCTTTCTCATGTTGAGACAACCATGAAATAGAGCCATTAATGATTAAGGTGCTCCACCAACATGAAAAGAAGCCCACAATATATTAGTAAATGAAAAATGTGAAGAGATTTTACACAGCGTATCTTATTTGTAAATTTTATTTGTTTAAAATATATGTAAAATGCTGTGTGAGTACATAAAAGAAATGTTTGAAAGTCAGTCCCCCAAAATATTAGCAATAGCAATCAGTCTCTCTATGGTAAAGCTTTGGGTGATTCTTAATGTCTTCTTTGTATAGTTCCATATGACTTGAAACTTTTATAGTTAACATTTATCATGCAGTGCAGCTATTTATTTTGATAAATATAATTTCAACGTTTCCATTTTCCAGAGGGCTTCAGTTATGTTTTCAGTGCAATTTGAAATTCCTTCCCTAGGAGAAAGCTCTATCAGTAGAAACAGCCTCAGGGTAACAGGGATCCAATTCATAGATATGTTTGCCCAGGTACACAGACGGGGTCTGATCCTGGGTGCCTGCTGCTTTGACTTCAAACCTAGAATTTCTCTTGAGTCTGTGAAACATTTGCTGACTTCCTTGTATGCCTTAGGCACCATGCTAGGCATCCAGGTCTTTGCCTACAAGGAATTGATAAAGAAACCATAGGTGGGCATCTTAACACCAAGTGTCAGGAGCCTACAGCAGTAATGCAGAAAAGTCTCTTCTTGGCGGAGCACAGGAAGACCATAAAGAGCATGCTTAAACTCTTTCCTGGGTCCTAAAAGTTGAAGAACTAAAAGAGGAACTGGCAAGGAGTTTTAGGCAGAGGGATAGAATGCCAAGGGAAGCAAGGCAAGTTTGACCAAACCAGTGGAGACATAACTAGAAAACTTCATACTAGGGAAGAAGTCTTAAATGTTTCACAATTTTACAAAGTAAAATTTTTCACATAACACTGAAAAGTTTACACAGACAATACAAGAATCACGTGAGGAGAGCCGGCCATGGCCATGGTAGAACCCAGGTGTCTGCACAAAGAAGCAATTCGCCCACTCTCTTGGTAAGCGCCTTCCTCCAGCATGAGCCAGGAGGAGACCCAGTAGCATCTCCTGTGAGCCTACTGGTGCACAGGCTTGGAATCAAATGTCCTAACCACACACACACACACACACACACACCCGTTAGCAACTGGAGACAAAGGTCTGAGCATCTCTTGGGAAGATAACTGTATGCAATATAGCAAATATGAGGGATTTCCTTCTATCTTCTGTTTGAAGGCAAAGGTTGTTTTCACTGTTTTGTTTCCTTATGATTAATTGCTTTACTCTATTCAGTATTCTCTTTTGATTGGTTTTATAATGTTCCATCTTTGGTTTGATTTTGCTATACCTAATTGGCTAGACAACTATTGTGAAGATAATAAGATATACTATGGTACCTATTACTATAATCCTGGTAATCTGCTGTGAAGTTCTATACCAATTTCACTGCACTGTCTCAAATGGCTTTGTTCTGTCTTGTTCTGTTGTATTTCTACTACCTTCAAAATTAAAAAAAAAATCATGAGAGGCGTGTGAAAATTGTCTGAACATTAGGAAAACACTAGACAGATCATTTAGCAGATTCAATGCTAATTCCTTAAGCAGCTGGCCTCACCACTGGTTAGATAATTGTGGGCCTTTAAGTAATAATTGCAGAACACAGTCTTACAAGGTATGGAGCAGTATTATCATTAAAGCATGGTAGAACCAGCTGAGGCAGGGTGTAATAATATGGTGTCTGACCCCTGTGATATTACACGTGGCCGTTATTTATTGTTGCACATTCATTATTGCATGTTAGCATCCTAAAGCAATAACATTCAATATATCATATGTGATAGGTTCTGCTAGCCTAGAGTTTAGCTACAGCCTCGCAACTTGGTACTGGACCAGGAGAAACCACTTACCTCTCCAAGAGTAACTTCTACGTTCTCCTTCTCATTCCAGAGATAAACTTCCTGCTCCCTTTTTGCATGTGCACTGAGCTCTCTCTGATCCCAAGACTCCACAAACACCCAAGCCTCCACCTCCAGCCCCCAGTAAGTCTTTCTGTCTCCTGTTTTACACAGGCAGATGCTCCTTCAAGTCAGCGGTTAATATGTCATTTTGCCCACTTCCCAAACTTCTCACCTAGCCACAATTGATAAAAGTAGTCCCATTTCTTTGTTCTCATTTGAGAGCCTCTGTACCCCGTGCCCTGAGAAGCTCTCCCATGCCCACATTAAAGGGCTTCTTCTTTGTCTCCTTCTTATCTCTCTCTTTCTCTGCACAGCTTCAGACTGAGTGCCAAAAATACTCAATCAATATGTCACATGTAGATGTTCATGTATGGTGCCTTGAGAGGCAACTAGGCGTTTGTGCTGAAGGTGAAGCCTGGTTCTGTGAACTCATCTTTAGTGGGGAAGACTAGTACATGGTGTGAGGTATCTGTGGCATGTTCATCTCCATGGGACAGCAGAGGGGGAGTCTACCCTTTACCCAGCCTCCCTTCTCAGCACCCTTCAGCTGTGAACTATTTTCAATTGCATAGCTTGTGCTTATAAATTAGTATCACAGTTTAATTGTGTTTCTGATAACAGCATTCTAAACAGTGAGAAAAGCTGTGTCATCCAGTTAACTGTTCCTGAGGAAATAACCTTCAGTCTAGGGTTGTTGATTGGCCAGTTCCAAGGTTAGAAAGCTTCCACTGTTGTGTTGCTGAACAGGTGCTGTACTTTTGTTGGGGATGAATACGAAAGAAACAAAATTAGGCAGCCTATCTTCAGAGAGTTTATTCTGTTTGGAAAAAAAGACAATGTTTATGTAGAAGAAATCATTCAGCAAGAAATTGAGATTTGAAAACATGTAGCAAAGTGCTACATTGTGTATCCCTTGGCCTCAAATGTCCAACAGTGGACCTTTCCACTGGCAGTCCGAATATTTGTGTCCTTTGAAAATTCTTATGTTGAAATCCTAAATCCCAATGTGAGGATGTTAGAAGGCAGAGTCTTTGGGGAGGCAAATAGGTCCAGAGCATGCATGCTCCTCACATGCATGGAGTTAGTGTCCTTAAAACAGTCCCTAAATATTGCTTTGCCCTTTTCACCGTGTGAGCAATAGGAAAAACCAGTGTATGCCTGCTTTAGGAGTAGGGAGAAGAGTAAATGAGACAAGGGGAAAAAAGACTTTTCCTGCTTGGAGAAAATCTAGCCACAATTCAGTTCATAATCATTATTTTATGATCATTGATTGTGAGCTCCTTGTAGATAATGTATATAATTTACATATCACCAGTGCCTAACATGGTGCCAAATACATGGTTGCTCAATAATTAATGAAGAGAAGTTAAGACTAATGATAGCTTTTGTGTACTGGACAATGATACGCACATTGATGGATGAGGGAGAGGAGGGTGTTAAGTGACTTGCCTAGCTTTACACAAGTCATGCTTTATAGGCCTGATCAGAAATTTAGCCCTAATTCCCAAACCTCAGTGAACCAGTGAATAGTGTGTGCTTTTGAAACTGGGGCAAAGAAACTACTCTACTAGTCATGATGCTCTAGAGACAAGGAAAACATACAAGATATAATTCTTCTGTTCCAGGATCTTCTACTGTAGTAGAAGAACAAAGCCTCTGATCACCTGTCTCTTCTTTTCTCTGCTGGGTTGTTGATTCATCAAACACTGATTTATTGACTCCTGTTGTATATGGGCTTTTTGGCCCTGGCCTGCACTGCGGGCATGGATTGCTCTGTTTTTCTGGCCTCTGCCTCTCAGTGCTGCCTTACCACCATGAATCATCAGATGACAATGACATTCAGAGCTCTGAAGAAAGAGCACACAGATGCTATGGGCCATGTTTTACATCAAGTACATCCTCACATTGTGACCTCCCTCTGAGCCAGCCCTTGCTGCTGGGGATTGGGGAACTTGAACCCAAGCAAGTTCTGTTTTAGAGGCCCTTGTATTTTAGAGGCTTGTCTGAATGTTTGGCCATCTCTGGCTCTGGAGCACCTTAGCCCAAGTAGAAATCTACCTCAAGCTGATAATTAATGTATCAATAAGTTAAAATGGAAATTTCCCAGACTAAGATGAAGACCACAGAGTTTACTAGAACTGATTCTTTGGTTATGAAACTCATATGTGTACATACTGTATTTATTAAAGTGAGAATGTGTATTCACTGGATATGCATAGGAACAGAAAACAAAGTCTCTAAGTATTTTCCTGGAAATGTTAGTGATGATCATCTCTGGGTGTGTTACAGATTACCAGTGAGTCTTTGTGCTTCCTTTATATTTGCCAAATATTCTACGTCTCCTTTTCCAAAGGATGTGGTTTGTCATAACTTTCTTTTGAAAATACTGCAATAAAATTTTACTTTCATGAAGATGAACATAGAGGGTCTATGAGCCAATGATCTAGGGAAACTTCTGAAAATTATTTGTTTGCTCAATACTTTTTATGTGCCAGACACTATTTTAAGTGTTTTATTATTCATTACTTCATTTAATCTTTACAAATGGTTTTAGCTTTACAAATGAGGATTCTATCAGTTTGGCCCTCAAACCTGTACATCTAACCACTATTTTGCTACTTTATCTGTAATTCCTTTCTTAGCTGAAAGTCACTATCTGTATAGTTGTAAAACATGAAAAGTAGTATAGATGAGATTGTAATTTAAGAAAAACTCTTTTAAAAAATTTCCTGTTGCCACTGCAATTAGTATGCCTAGATTTCCTCTTGTTTTTGGAAGTAACCATTAGGAATGGTTACCAATAGCATTTTCCCTGGTCCGTGTCTCTCAGAGCTAACCTCAGTACCAGAAATCATAAGATGACAGTGAACTTCAGGGTTCTGCAGAAAAAGGTAGCTTTACTTACGTGCAATGAATTAGTTGGACAGTGAAGTTTCATTTTGCCTGTTTTCGACCCTGTACACAATAGGTTGCTTAAAATCTGAGAACAGATTGAAAGGTAGGAAGTAACGATGGCATAGTTCCCTGTCTCACATTCATTTTTAGCTAGTAGGCTTTATCTTGCTCTTCATGTCTCAAAGCATAAGGTCTCTTAGGAAAAGGAAAAAGCAAAAGCATGATGTGGGGGTTTGACAGATTAGTGACTTGAAATTGAGCTATCTTCATCCTCTGGGACTTGAGTTTCAGTTTCTTAGTTTTTGTCAAATATTTTATTATGAATTCATCTTTCCAGAAGTAGCTGCTGTTTTGGAGCTCTCTGGGCTAGGTATCATGGATTTTGTTAGAGCAAGCATCAAACAGGCCTAAAGAGCCTAGTTTGTAGCAAGGCCCTTCCCTGCTTGGTTGGAGGTGTTCAGTTTCTCCGCCTCTGTGGGTTTTAATCTCTTTGTCTGGGGAGTAAGGACTGGACTGGGTGACTGTTATAGGAGTGTTGAATACTAATGTTCAAAAGTTCAGTTTTGGGCATGGGATGTAGCTCAGGCTTGTCTAGTGTCTATGTGGCCCTGCACTCCAAAAGAACAAAAGGATTCAACTGTACCATCTGTCAGCCTGTAGACAGCTGACTGATCTGTGTAATCTCAGATTCTCTCTAGTCAGGAGACCCTTGAAAAAATTAAACATGATATTGTTTTGAGGCTTTCTAAATAAGATGATAGGAATTTACAATAGTTGTTATATTACATATTATTATCTTGAAAAGAGTTGGTAGATTACCAGATATAGACATGCAAAATTGATCTGATCATATAAGTATTAACTGTTCTTTTTCAAGGACTAATAGAATTAGTGGTATAGTCATCTTAACTATTATATATATATATATATATATATATATATATATATATATTCACAATTTTATATCTTTTTCCTTTTCCCTTTCTTTTTTTACTCTTTTCCCCATCCCAGTTACTTTTCCCCTTTGAGCAGTTTCTTACGCTTACACAATATTTATTGTAGTTTTTGGATCTTATTTGCTCTTTCAGTTTCCTATAGTAGGGAGGCAATATGGTATTTACACATGGGAGCTTGATTTATTTCAGTTATGAGTATGGTCTCAAATTGCATCCATTTACCTATAAAAGCCTTGATGCAATACTTATTTATAGCTGAGTATATTGTATAACAACACCACATCTTTTTTCCATCTGACCTTTTTTGCTCTTCCTTCTCTCCCCATTGGAGTCCCTTCCACATTCCCTAACAGTCCCCCTCATACTTGAAATCATCTTTTTTTTTCTCCACATGTAAGAGAAAATATGTAATACCTGTCTTTGTGAATCTTCTTGTTTTATTTAACATAATGTCCTCCAGTTCCATCTACTTTCCTGCAAATAACATGATTTCATTCTTCCTTAAGACTCCATCATGTATATATACTATATTTTCTTTTTCCATTTATCTGTTGACAAGCACTTAGGTTGATTTCCTAGCTTGACAATTGTGAATAGATGTACAATATTGTTTATTAACATAATGTAGCTATACTGTGTTGACTTAGGCAGACTATAAAAAGGCAAGAGAAGGTCAAAACTTATGGAAAACTGATTCTAAACAGTAAAAAAGGTAATAGTTCCAAGACTATGGATATAAAATATTATATATCATATGTAGTTAATATTCTGCTAACATACAACTAACAATGAATGTGTAAACCATGAATAATAATTGCATTTGACAGATTTTTTGTTGGTACTAGGGGTTGAACCTAGGCCCTTGTGCATGCTAAGTAAGCACTCTACCACAGAGCTATACTTCTAGCCTTTTTTGTATTTTAATTTGAAACGGAGTCTTTCTAGGTTGCCCACAATGACCCCAAACTTGCGATCCTCCTGCCTCAATCTCCCAACTACCTGGGATTATAGGCTTCTACCATCATACCAGCCTTGTTAGCTTTTTTGAAAATTGCATAATAAAGGTTCAGATGGAAGGACCTTAGCTGAGGAAGGGGCTACTGAAGAGAGACAAAGGCTGTGAGGAACACAGTGTTTGCAGTGCACTTCGTTCTTGATAGTCCATGCTTGAAGTTAGAGTGGATATGGATATTTAAAGTTTCATTTAAAGTCTCTTTCCAAAAGCTTATGCGGATGGCTATTAAAATGGAAATTACAAGATTAAGAGTGAAGTTAAAAAATCACAGTGTTAAAATAGCACATCTGTGGAAGTAGGAAATCTCTTTAAGTTGTAAAGCAAAGTCACACAGGTACAAATCTCTATTTAGACCATGTTTCATTTCCATTTTGAAAACTGTATTCTAGACAATCTAAATTGCATTTGAATTCCCCTCCAGCTACAGATACTTCACCTCACTGTGTAAATGTCACTGTTGATTTTGATCTGTAACCACAGAAGAAATTGCCGAATTATGTATGAAGTAAGATTTAATGTTGCACCGAGTGTTTTTGTATTTACTGTGTCAGCTGTGTCACACAATATTTTTTCATTAATCTTTTTGTTCTCATTGCCGTATTTCACTCAAGAAACATCATTTTATTTACAAATGTTTAAGATTTTGAGTCTTGAGAGTGGCTTGCATGTTTTCTCTTGATACCGCTGTTAAATTGCCAAGTTCTAAAAGCAAACCAGCACGCTTTCAGTTCTGATGGGGCTCTGAAAACCACAATTATTCATTCAAGAAATAGTTACTGAACAAATGCTATCAACTGGGTCTTACTAGGGGATATGACATATAATAGGACAATGACTGACCCATTTTCTTTACATGCTGGGAGGGTTAGCCAGGGAAGCTTAATAGAGACAGACATACATGATCAGACAGGGATAAGGACATAAGGGACAAGAATAGAAAGGGAGCAGAGGGTGACGGGATGGCTATTTTAGATCCACTGGTCCGAAAACATCTATCTGAGGAGTTGACCTTTGCACAGAGACCTGAAGGAAGGGAACAAACCATAAGAACACTGGGAACAGAGTGTTTCAGGCAGAGGAACACCAGAGCCAGATTGCTGAGAGGGTGCTGGCTGGTACATTCCAGGGAGGAAGCCTGAGGCCTTTGTGCCTGGAGAGGAATGAGTGATAAACCCAAGGAGGCAGCTGGGGCCCCATAGCTAAGGCAGAGATTCTGGATTCTATCTAAACGTAATAGGAACAGTCAGAAAAAGATTTCAAGTGCATAAAGTCTGACTCTGGCTTTCAGTTTAAAGGATTACTCTGGTTGGGAAGAGATTGGTCAACAAGTGCAGTGTTGTACTTGGATAGGATAAAAAGATCTGGCATTTTAGTGTACAGCAGAATGGCTATAGCTAACAGTAATGTTGTGCATATTCCAAAACTCGAATTTAAAGTGGTAGAAATGCTAACTACCCTAATGTGATCATTATGTAACATATGTATGTATCAAAACATCACATAGTACCCTACTGTGTTCAGTTATTATGTGTCAATCAAGAATAAAATAAAACTTAAAAGAGATTACCCTGGCTGTGTAGGCAATAAACTGTAGGAGTCAGGAATGGAAGCAAGTGGCCAGCTAGAGTCTGGTTCATGGTCCAGGAGAGTGACAATGAGGGCCTGGGCTAAGGATATCAGGGTAGAATGTGGGTCGGGTTGGGGTCAGGATTTATTTGGAGAATGATTAAGGATGGGCTGCATCAGAGCACATCTAATCTGTGGCTTTCCCACTTAGGCATGGGAGTGGTAGGTGAAGTCTGCACCAACAGAAGCTGCTCCTCAGTGATTAGTAGGATGTGAGACCCTTACGTTCTGAAGCAGTAGCACATTCTCAGGCTTAGCACCATGGGATGAAGTAAAGACTTCATCAAGATGGAATGAAGGATTAACAGGGTCAAAAGTATATTAATGGTACATTAATACATTATTTTCTCCCTTGGCTTTTTTTATTTTTGCCTTCTGGAAGCAGATTTGTGTGATGTTAGTTGTGACATAAAGAGCAGTATTAACCACGATGTTCTTACTTCCATGTCCAGAACTCAGCTGTGCACAGATTCAGGGTGTAGCCCACAAACAGTCACTCTTGGTCTCCAAAGTCTCTTGGGATGGAAGCACTTCTGTCTATCTTGCATCACAGGAGCCAGTTATGTTTCCTTCCATTCAACCTGAAGATGGAAAAGGATCTTCAGACATGAGTTTGAGCACATTGACTGAGGGCCAGGGGTGCCTGAGAAGCATGATTCTGTTTTCACCTCCCTTCCCATAATTGTTATTTTCTCCCTTCATGTGGCTCTTCCCTTCCCCCACATAGCCTCTTATTCCTGCACATCTTGGTCCTTCAGAGATTCCAGGCTCCACTTTCTTGTCTCTTACCTGCTCTAGGCTGTGGTCCTGCTTGCCATCCTCTTCACCTCATGTAATTCCCTACATCCTTCCCTAATAGGAATGATGCCCCATGAGAGAAGAGAGCTGATACACAGATAAACACAGCCTTCTGTGGAGGCAAAACAGACCCCCAGATAATTTCCCTGTGTGAATCTTCTTTCCAGTTTGCATTATCGCCTTTTTAAAAAAGAAGAAAGGGCAATATGCCATTCATTTTGCTGTTTGTTGTTTGTTTGGTGTCAAGGTCTCAATATATAATTTAGCAGTTTAGGCTGGTTTTAAACTCACTGTGTAGCCTATGCTGACCTCAAACCAGCTGTGATCTTTGTACCTCAGCCTCATGAGTGTTGGAGTTACAGGTGTGCATCACCATTCCCTCATTTTTCTGGGCTCCACCACTACCACCATCCCCGCTTTACAGCATCTGTAGCCTGCAGAGTGCTCCGCAAAAGATACCCTTTGTGTCCAGGGAATCTTACAAAAGAAAAAATCACCAGTAGTGTCATGCAGTAAATGTGTAAGCTTCTTTTTAGGTACACTCAACTTTTTGTAGAAAGCTGGTCTTTGAAGGTTTAATTCACCTTCACTGATGAAGGGGAGAAGTTGACCAAAGATGGATCTTAAAGGATAAGATTATAAACTGTCTAGTGGCCAACTGGAAGGGACAGGAAAGGAAGCAGGTAACAGAAGTGTGATTAGAATGGTACCAATGACCAGGCTACCCACAGAGCATTCAGGAGATACACATGCATTACCCCTAGGCCCTCCCCAGTTATAAGACATGCTGAAGTCCTAACACAGGGAACATTTCAAGGCTGACATCAGCAATGGGTTGACTTGTTCCATAGGGAGCGGTTGCCTCATATAGTGATATCAGCTGTTTCAAGAAACTGACACAGTGGGGATGTAAAAGGTAGTGAGCTGGCAGTCCTGTGCTTCTGGTATGACAGATATTGCACCATACATGTGCTACCATGACCTCCACACTTCAAGTGCTAATCCATGGGGTCCTGTGGGGATATGGGGAGCTGAATTGGCCCACTGGCTTGATCAGGTTAAAGGCCCCTTTGTACTAGGGATGCAGCATCAGTTGTTAACTGAGTAAGGGAAACTTTGGGGGATTGATCGTTCCAGAAAATCTTTGGGTTCTTACTGGACTCAGTCCTTCAGCTGTAGGCATCATCTCAGAAGAGTAGCTCTCCTCTTGTAAGAGGGCAGTAGAGAAAGATATGCTAAGATCCTGTGCTTTCTTCCCAACTTGTCCTTTGACCTGTTTGTATAGGACTATGTGAGCCTTTCATACTTTGCTATAGATTGAAAATGTCTGATTCAAATCACTGAAAGCCTCAGAAGTTCTTTTTTACTATTCAGATCCCTTTTGAGGAAACAGAATGGAAGGTCAGCTTTAAGAACCTTAGAGTTGTCTTAATCTACATTTGAATAGAACCATGGTGGTACATGGCTGTATTTGCAGCACTCTGAGAGACTGAGGCAGGAGGACCAAGAGTTCTACCCCATCCTGGGCAACTTAATGACATAGTGAGATCCTGCTTCAAAATCAAAAAGAAATTGAAGAACTTACAAATAAATGGTGGCCTACACACCCCTTAATGCACACCCAATAAAGCCTACCTCATTTATATCCATGAAAAGATGCCACGCAATTATATTTGGAAAACGAGTACACTAACTTTAAAGAAACCGAAAACTCAGTAGATAGTGGACTATACTTTATAGCTTTGGTCCCATCTTTGAGAAACATGTATCTATTTTAAACATTTGTGGAATATAGGTATCTCTAAAAAGCATTTGGGCAAAATATTTGGTTCTCTTTTCTGTAATTATCTTTTAAAATCCTCATGAATATATTTGGTCTATTTGTAGTATGTATAGCACTTCTTTGGGTGTCCATGTCTTGTTCCCCATTTCTCACTCTGTCATGAGATAACGAATGTTTGTACCATTTTTAGTGTAAAAGCTGCAGACCTATGAGTTCTGTGGTTTAAGTTGTCATGCTACTAGAAGTTTGTCCTTTCTCTTTCCAGCTGTTTACCTACTGCTGGGAAAAAGTAGCTCTTTGTAGCATTATGGAGTTTCAGAGAAACCAACTTTTTGCCATTAAAAACTGACCCTATCTGTTGTATACACTGAGTAAGCAATAAAAGTAAAAAACTTACTTTCACACATATACACGAAGATAGAGGGTGGTGAAGGTCCTTAAGGATCACATCTCCATCAGCTCTGTCCTCAGGCTGTGTGTAGAATCTACCTTGAAATTCCACCTCCACCCTTGATTTGAATTTAATTGAACTGCTCAGGTGTCCTTATGAATGAATCCTCATCCTCTTTCCCCCAAGAGAAGTATTCAGAACAGCTTCTCCAAACAAATTGAGCAGCATGTGTTACTGAAATAGACTCATTCCATCCTACGGGGCTGTGGCAGTGAGTGTGTTCTTATTTACCGCACTGCTCACCATTAAGCTATCCCATTTCCCCAGGCTCATTATTCCTGAAGAATTCTTCTCCATGGAACACACTTTAGTCTCAGCGGGGAAAACAACTTGGCAGTTCATATCACCTGGAAATGATTTGTGTTTCATGCGAATGAAGTTTTTGTGGGCAGACACTTGTCACAGGGAAGGAGAGGAAGCCGAGCTGCCACCAGTGTCCCTCGGCTTTGTTTCAGATCTGTGGTGGAAGTCAAAGTGTGAATGTTTCTCAGAAGTATGAAAACTGCTGTTTTACCACAAAGTATATTTTTCCATTTTAAATATCCCATGGCAGTGCTTATTATACCAGGGAATTGCTTGAGCTGACTGCATCCATTTTTGCCCTTCTCTTGTTAACGATTTTGCTGCTGCTGAAATCTAACAGTTGTATAAACCCAGGTAAAGTCAGGACCCCAAAAGCCAGTTGAAAGAACCACCAGCTATCATTGAAAAGCTATTTACATTTTTACTGACTAGTCTGAAGAATCTCAGAGAGGCATCTCATTCATGAACCACAGCACAACGCAGTGAAATCTGCTCCTCCACGAATGTGCCATTCTTGAGGCTTTTTGTGTTTCTTTCTTTGGGCTGCCTCAGAAATCTCTCTGCTCTCTAATCTTATGCAACTTTCCCGCCAGCCCAGCCTTCTCAGGGCTTCCAGCTTCTCACGGCTCTGTACCTCTCTCATTAGCTCTGCTCTCCCGGCGTGGGAGCCAGGCGGGGCTCTCTCCTAACCTCCTCACCCCGTTCCAATCTGCATGACAAAAGCGCACCCCTATCTGGCCCTCTTTGACCGAGCGGTGGCTTGGGGGAGGGGTCCCAGGCTGCTCCACCCTACCGCTTGCTCTGTGGCTATTTTCCCTAGGACTTTCCTTTACCAGAAATTGACTGAAGTCAGATTCCAATTAAGGGAGTCAGATGGACATTAAGAATATGCTTCTCTCCGCTACCCCCACCCCACCAACACACACGCACGCGCACACCTTGGTCCAAATAGCTGTGTTGGAAATAGTTGTATTAACTGAGAAACTGTGGATGAATTTCAGGAATGATCATGAAGTTTCTTAATCCTAACCAGCCATCCTGTAAATTCGTAATCATGGTCTCAGAGAGCAGTGCTACAGATGAATCAGCAGAAATGCATTGCCGTCCTGGAAGGACAATTCATGTTGCAGGCCCTCCTCGTGATGGTGGAGTTTTATCAGTTTAATATATGAAGGAGGGCCTGTGAGATATTTATCAGTGTCTTTTCATGTTTTGCTATTGCTATTTGTTATTGTTATTTCATGTTTTGTTATAATGATAAAAGATCATTATATTTTATATATGTGTGTGTATTTTGATTTTACAATTTGTACCCTAAAAGATCATTGTATTATATACATATATATATTTTTAATTTTAGAATATGTGCATACATAATGAGATGTCTTGGTGATCCCAAATCTAAACATGAGTTTCATTTATGTTTCAGATAGGCGTGTACCTATCTGAAGGTAGTTTTAGGCATAGCCTGAAGATAGTTTTATGAGATACTCTTAATAATTTGTGACTGAAACAGTATTTCATGGTGTAGAATTTTCCACTTGTCATGTTGGGGAGTGTAAGGATAGTTTTGGATTCTGGAGCATTTTACATTTCAAGTCTTCGGATAAAGGATGCTCAGTCTCTCTCTCTCTGGCTCTCACGCTCTCTTGCATTCTCTGTGTATGTGTGTGTGTGTGTATGTGTGTGTGTGTGTCTTTTAAATGCCTGATCCAAAAAGGTTTATCTGAGGATATATCTTGTGAAGTGTACCATTTCTTCAGGTTTTGTAAAAGAGAATTTTTTAAATCAAAAATTCACTTTACTACACATTTATGGAAAGTCTAATGAGTGCCTGGACTCTGAGTCAGTCTGCCTGGGTTCAAGGCCTGGCCGGTTCCACTGCTCCACACATGCGCAGCTAGAGGAGTGGATGCTGTGTACTTTGGGTTCTTTCTCTCTGATGGTGACACTAGTGCTTCCTGGTGACACTAATGCTTCCTGTTATGACCATTAATGGGATGCTGTGTGTCAGGCTTTCAGAACCGGACCCAGAACTTTAAAAGGGCTCTGTAAATGATAGCACTCATTTTTCCTCTTCCTACCTCTCTTCCTCTTTACCTCAGTGATTGATTTTATTGCTTGGTCTTAATGCTAAGAACATATATCATAGTTGCAGTTGTGTAACAGCAGACTTTATTTTTTATTTTTTTATTTTTTAGCAGCAGACTTTAAAACAAAGTTACCTTTTAAAATAACAGGCTTTTGTAAAGTCATTGCATTGATTACTGTATATTGGAGAAAACTTGATGCTTTCTTCTGTTAGATGCAATGGTAATGAAATTACTACTTTAACAAATGACTTAAAAACCTTTACTTTTGTTGTTCTACGAACCCCGAGTACGGGAGCATAAGGATAGTATTATTCCACTGATTAAGACTCTAAAGTCTTGAAAAGGCAGTTTTTCTGATATTATCTAGGAAGGTTACATGCACTTACAATTTATGTTCATATTTTTTTGGTTTATAAAATTTGTGCATATCTTCTCTGAATCCATTTACATGTCATGACTATAATATCTCAGAAACTATTTCCAATGCTTTGTGGTTGAAAAAAAAAAACCAAACTGATGTGGCAGTTAAGAGCCTGGCTCTGCATGCCGAGCAGCCTGCACTTGAACCCAGCTCTGCTGCCTGACCAGCCCACTGAGCGCTAGCTTTTCTGCAGCTGGAACAAGGAGTTATAAGGGTGGCTGGTGCAGCTGACAGGAGGATTAAATCAGTGCAGGGGAGAGGACAGGCGCCTGGACAGACTTTGATCCAGAGTGGTGTCAAGAGGAACAGGATGCCTGCTGAGAAGAGCAGAGAAGACTTAACTGACCTCAGACTTTTCAAGAGTCCAGCAGTTGCATGCTGGGTGAAGAACCACCTCCACTAGAAGAGTCAGAACAGAGTAGGAGCTTGAGGACTCAGACAAATCACTGTCATGACCATCAGCATGGCCCTGCCCCCAGCAGTCTGAATCCTAAGCCTAAAGTCTGTTTCTTTTCTTATTTTATTTTATTTTTATTTTTATTTTCTCAGTGCTGGGGATTGAATCCAGGCCTGGCACATACCCAGCCCCCATTCCACTTCTTAACAGAATTATTGCTGCATGGGACCAAAATTAAGCCTCCTTATCTTTGAAACCTTGGCCTGTGGAGTGCTTTCCTAAAGGAATCTAGGATGGATCTAGGTCTGCTTGTGTCGTTTGTCAAACCTGTCAAAGTCTGGGCTAAGAATGACCATATAAAAGTCATATAACTTGTCAAAGTTCTTGGGCTCTTAATGACCATATAAAAGTTCTTTGGTCATTGGATAATGAACCCCAAATGAATGAAGGAAACGTGTTGTCCAGCCTCTGAGGTGATTAAGTGAATCAGGACGAGGCCTACAGGTCCAACTTAATTATTAAAGGTGCTACAGTAAGAGGATTCATCCTTATGATCCATCCAATGGTACCCAAGCCCTGACTTCACCCTCTCATTCTTGTGGATGAGGGGACTTCTCATTTTTTCCTCTCAGAAAAAGGAATGAAGCTATCAGACTATTAGGTGACCACACTATCCAGAAGCCAAGCTAAATGCTGCAGTGATGATAAGGGCAGCACCAAGGACAAAGTCTTAGCCTATGTCCAGGGCTTCAGTGTGTGGGCCTTATTAAGAGTAGGCAGGGAACTGGGCTTGATGCACACTCATAATCCTAACACTCTAGGAAGCTGAAGCAGGAGGATTGCAGATTTCAGCATTACCTGGGTAATTTTGCAAAACCCTGTGTCAACATCAAAACTAAAAAGGGGCTGAGAATGTAGCCCAGTGCAAAGATCCTTTGTTCAATTCCCAGTGAGGGTGGGAGGAGGGAGACAGAGAGAAGTAAAGGACAGAGGCTATGAAGAGACATTCTGCAAAGAAAGAAGTACAGATGAATGATCAACACATAGGAAAAGTTACACTAGTAAATTTTAAATGATCAAGCTAAAAAATAGTTAGATACCTTTTGTACCCTTCAATTCATCATATATTTATAAAACGGATAGTAAACTTTATTATTGAGAGTGCACTAAAACGATTCTTACCCTATTATCTGTGTGTGTGTGTGTGTGTGTGTGTGTGTGTGTGTGTGTGTTGCTTTAACAAAATAGCCTAGACTGAGTAAATTATAAACATTAGAAATTTATTTCTCATAGTTCTAGAGACTGGGAAGTTCAGGGCCAAAGTATTGGCATCTGATCCCTGTATTCTTGCTACATCCTAACATGGAAGAAGGCCAAAGTGGAAAGGGAAGAGGGATGAGCTCATTTTATAAACTCTTTTTATAAGGGCATCAATCCCAGTCATGAGAGCAGAACCCTCATGACTTAATCCCCCCTCCCGGGCTCCACTTCTTAAAACCACTGCCACAGGAATTAAATTCAGTCTGAATTTTGGAGTACACACCATCATTCAAATAGTAGCAGCTATTAGGGCAATAGTAAATACCACCACAAGGCATTTTATCTCTGATTTAAATGTAGAGAGGCATTAGTTTTCCTTAGTGAATAAGAATACAAAAGGTACATGAGAATCACTGTGTTAATGACAGTAACATATTTAGATTGAGTTATCATAAAGAAGGATATAATTTTTATACTTCTTTTAGTGGAAGTCAAATGGTTAGATACTTCTCATGTCCAGTCTCCACAAGTTTAAAATCTAAAAACATAATTTTCATGCTTGGTACTTCTGAGCAACTCATATTTTTGATCACTAGCAATCAAATGATCTAAGCTTCATATTAGTTTCCTTTATTGGGTTAATTTGAAACAAATTCTGGAAAGAACTGAGATATTTTATATTAAATGTGCCAAAGTCTTTTTTTAAAATGTTCAAAACATTAAGACTGGACAGTTTATAATTATCCTGGAGATTACTTAATAATAGTTATTACATTGGAATTGACCAAATCACTTTCTACAAGTGAAGTCAGAGGACTGTAATCATCATTAAGAGACTACCTGGCTCAGGGAATTGACATGATACTTGAGTTTCCTCAACTGAATGTCTCCCTTATGCATGAGATTGTTCCAAAGTTAGAATCAGCCCAGTGAACTGCAGCAGTGAAACAGGGTGACTGTGTGTGCTGAGAAATGCACCTCCTCAGAACTACTAGGTTTTTTTTGAGCGCTGCTTCTTGACCTCCTCCATTCACTTCTCCATGTTGCCCAGCACAGAGTGGACACTCAAATTAGACAGGTGGATGCTTTCTAGATAAGGACTGAGTAGAAGAGAACCAGGCTTGGATGGGCTGCTATGATCAAAGCCTCCCTATTCTCTACACTTTAATGTCTCTGCAATTAGACTTTTATTCAGGACAACAAGTATTGTCACTGAATTATTGCTACAAAAATGAGAAACATAAAACTGTATTTTGGTGATTAAGATAATCAGAGATACAAGTTTAAAAGCATAGCACAATGATATATGGGTTAAGTATGTGGGCTCTGAAGTCAAATTGCCTGGGTTTTCATCCCTGCCCCACCATTTTCAAGCTGTGTGAAATGAGGAAGAAAAGAAGAGAAAAGTATATGAAAGATATTAGCTAAAAATTTTCCAAATTTGATGAAAAGCACGTCTCACTGGATCAAGGAAACTCAGCACCTCCCAAAAGCCTAGGGACAGGAGTATAACTGGCCTGCCCAGAGGTGACTTTTTTGCCATAAGTACCTGTGTACTTTCAGTTTCCACTCTAGCCTCAACTTTTCTTTCCATTTTTGTTGTATCCCTTTACAAGTGCACTAGTTAGAGATTCCTAACTTAGCCAGAATTATCTTTTGATTGGGAAGAAGCAAAAATCTGAGAAACAAATGTTTGAGAAATGCTATTGGAGATACGCCTTAGTGGAACTGGACAGCTCAGGCAAGGGCAGAGGGGAGGAAAGCTGAAGAATGTGCTGGAGGCTTGAGAAGTGGTTACATGGCGACTGAGGACCAGTTGAGATGAGGAAGTTGTTTGACACAAAGACAAACTTTGTTTAAAATCTTGACCCAGAACAAGACTTCCATCCAGGAAAATACAAGGGAATATTTCCTTTCATTTTCTCTCTCTGCCTGGATCACAAGACTACCTCTTCCAAGACCTGGTACCAGGGTTGTTATACTCTAAATGACACAGCTCAGTGCTGTTAAATGGATTTCCTGGGAGTAACTTAGAAAGAAAATCATCGCTTCTTAAGCACTTTGAAGTACCAACCATTCAGATGTTGAAGTTTTTGTTGTGTTTGTATTTATTCTCATTTACTCATTGTTAGAAAACACCAATAGCTTAATTTCCAAGTAAATCTTTTTGACTTTTCCAAATTTCCCCTTCCAAATGATTAAGAGTCATTAAACCTGAAGAGATTGACCCTCTGCGTGTCTACTACCAATGGACAGCTCATGGGCTCTATTCATCTTCTCCAAGCTTTGCCAGATTTGGGGGGGGGGGGTCTGCTGCAGAGTTACATTTTTAATGAACAGAATTAACTTTAAAAGAAACCACACAGCGGGAGATAGGTACTGGATGTCTGTGCCCACATCATTAAACAGATGTATCCAGTTGATGGGGCAAGAGAAAGAAAGGCAGAAGAACTCTGTAAACATTTAGAGTTGGCAGGAGAAAAAGATGCAGAAGAACTCTGTAAATGCCACCCTAGGATAAGGACACACCTTGGAGTTCTTTTCCAAAATGATGAAAATCTGAATCTGCTTCTCCACTTTCATACGTAGTCTTTTTTCAACCAGTGACAGCCACCAACCAATCCCACCTCCTCTCTGCTATAATCTCAAGATAAAATGCTAAAAATATTACTCAGGCATCATTTTTACCCCAGATCTATTTTGACTAGCACTGCCTGCCACTGTTTACACGGAGGGAACAGGAGTCAGCCTACTGTTCCCCATATGCATTTTAATAAGCCACCTGACGAGATCAACAGGAAGGAAAGAAAAATTGTGAACAGGTGTGAGGAAGCCAGAGGAAGATGGGTCCTGTGTCTCCCCTATTTGCTCCCAGGACTATGGGCTTGGAAGTGCCTCCTTGCCTCCAGGGTGGGCCCTGAGAAAGGGGGCCTCAGATTCCAAATTAATCCCACTATGCCTCCAGCGTTAGGAAATCTGTCAATACCCAAAATGCTGCCTTCCCCTCACAGAAGCCTATTGAGAAGGGCTGTTCCCGGCTGTATCGCCATGGAAATGTGTGACACGTTTGTTGATGAGTTGCCTGTCTCCAGATGGACATCTTCATTCTCAGCACCAGCCTTTGACAGGCCGTTTTTAAGTATTTGCTTTGTGCAAATTGCAGCTTGTCTGAGGGTCTTGCTTGCTTTTTTGTTTTATACCATGATGGATTTTGTGCAGTGTGTGTGTAAGTAGTAATGATAGGTCTGGCTTTGTAGTCTCGGCTGTTTGTTTTTCCTTCCTTTATATGTGGTCAGATTGTGTTCCTCTAACACTGCCTGCCTTGGCCAGCCAGCCGGGTTGTTAATGACATGTTAAAACCTATCTGCTTTCTAAATTGGTGGGGATTCTGTCTTGATTAAAAAAAAAAGAAGAAAAGACAAGAAAAAAGAAGCCTGTGTTTGGAATAATGCTGCTTTTAAAGTCATATTGCCAGGAGCTTTTCCATTTCATTGGAGAAAAATATTAATAGTTTGTCCACTACTTTCAATTCAGTTGTGTTCTCTAAAGGGATAAGAAAATAAAGACAGAGCGCTGCCAGGGTGCTCTGAGGGCATCTACACCAGCTTGTGGCTTAGTGGACAGGAAAGGGAAGTGAGCCAGGGAGGATAGGTCCTCTCTAGAGGGCAGAGACCTCTTGCTATGCAGGGTGCAGAGGCCCATCTGGGGCTTTCAGTAATATTCTGCTTGGGTCCTAAAATACTGTGTGCTTTTTAAATTCCTTTCATCTGTGGGTTGGGTCCTATAGATAAAATCATAGAGTCCACTGTAATTTTGACATATCTCTCCGTGTATCAGGAAGGTATGATGTATGAACTTTGTATGTGTCTTATATGTACTAGTGATAACATGTATATTACTTATATGTAGATAATCAGAAATTCACCAGAAGCAACTAGGATCACAATTAAATTCAGTTTTTTTTTAATTTTAAAGAGAATAAAACAAAGCAAAACAAAGCAGTTCAGAACAGAACAATGCAAGCAACACAGGACTTCAAAACAAGACAACAGGAAATCAACAGTGGCTACCATAATGTCTCTTGTTTTCTTTGAAATAGTTATCCACATACAATATATTCACATACAATATATTCAAATAAAACAAAATAGTATAAAACCAATCAAAACAAAAGAATGAAAGCATTATGGGCCTTGAAAACCAGACAATAGGGAATCAACAATGGCTACCATAATGTCTCTTGTTTTCTTCAACATAGCTGTCCATACCTTCACACATAATGAAATTAAATAATACAGAACTGACTAAAACCAATCAAAACAAAGAACAAAAGCATTACTGGGCTTCACAACAAGATGATAAGAAGCCCAATGGCTATCATAATGTCTCATTTTCTTCAAAATAACTTCATACCATCAAACATAATAAAATCAATTCCTATAAACTCTTTATAGTTTATAAGAGACGTTCTAGGCATGTATAAACCTACACATGTGTATCTATCCTTTATATAGTAGAGGTAAAAACAAAACAATATACAAGAAAAACAAGAAACAAAAGAGACAAATAAAGAACAATAACAAAAAGCCCAAAACAAAGACAATATAGGCTTTCAAAACAAGATGGTAGGAACATAGGTTAGGTTGTTATTTTGCATAGTTATCTTCAAAACAGTTACTCAGATTATCAAATATGGACATGCAAAATTGATCTAATCCTATGAATGTTAACTATTTTGTTCCAAGAACTAATAAAATTAGTAGCACAATCATCTTAGCTATTTTATGTGTATATACACAAATTTATATCTTTTTTCATTTCCCTTCCTTTTTTTCTCCTTTTTCCTGAGTTATATTTTCCCCTTTGAGCGGTTTCTTACCCTTTCACAGATTTATTGGAGATACCGTATCTTACTTACTCTGTCAGGGTTTCTTACACTAGGGAGACAATATGGTATTTACACATGTGAGTTTATTTCATTTATTGAGTATGGTCTCAAGTCGCATTCATTTACCTGTAAAAGCCTCACTGTGATCCTTCTTTATAGCTGGTTAGTACTCCCTTGTATAGAAATACCAATCTTTTTTATCCAGTCATCAGTTGTTGCGCATTTGGGTCATTTGCAAGATTTAGCTATGACAAATTGTGCTGATATAAACATAGGTGCACATGTATCACTATGGTTGATGTTTTCAACTCTTCTGGAACTATGCCCAGAAGTGAAATAGCTGGGTGAAATGGGACTTCCAACCCCAGCTTTCTGAGGCACCTCCAGACTGATTTCCACTCTGCATTCCCATCAGCAGTGCAGAAGAGTTCCTTTTATTACCACAGCTTTTCCAGCATTTGTTATTGGTGGTTTTCTTGATCATGGCCGTTCTTTCTGGAGTGAGATGGAATCTTAGTGCTGTATTAATTTGTATTTCTCTAATGACCAATAATGTTGAACATTTTTGCATTATTTATTTGCCATTTGTATTTCTTCAGCTGAGAAGTGTATATTCATCTCAGATGCCCATTTTTGGATTGGGTCTTTGAATTTCAGGGGCCTGATATTTTAAAATTCTTTATATGTTCTAGATATAGTCCTTCGTATGGGGGTCAGTTGGTTAATTTTTCCCAATTCATGGTGTTTTTTTTTTCTCTCTGTTGGGGATTTCTTTTGACATGCAAAAACTTTTTAATAAGATGATATTTGAGTTGTTGATTCTGGAAAGTATTTCCCATGCAACCTGATTTTTGTCCATGAATTCTCTGCCTAGCTCTATGTCTTCAAGATTTTTACCTACTTTGTCTTTCAGCAGATTTAGTGTTTCTGTTTTAATGTTTAGATCTTAGATTCATTTTGACTTTAGTTTAGTGCATGGCAATAGGCATGGGTCTAGTTTTAGTTTTTGGCGTATGGAAAGCCAGTTTTTCCAGCACCATTTATTAAAGAGACTGTCTTTCTTCCAGTGCACATGTTTGGTTCCTTTGTCAAAGATAAGGTGGCTGAGTGTGTTTGTAGTTGTGGTTGTATCTTCTATTCTGTTCCATTGATCTTCAGGTCTGTTTTTATTTCAGTACCATCCTGATTTTATCACAGTAGCTTTGGAGTATAACTTCAAGTCAGAGATTGTGATGCCTCCTGCCTTGCCTTTGTTGCCCAGAATTGCCTTTGCTATTCTAGGTCTCTTCTGGTTCCAGTTAGTTAAATTCAGTTATTAAATGTTAGTAATTTTCTCATATAGCCATAATTTATAAATATTAATGTTCTGAACTGAAGTTGGGAGACCGACATTTAATTTTTTATTTTTCATCTTTATTTTTATATCTGTATACTGTATCAGAGGTATAATTTGTGTCTTTTCTTTTTTAACTAACAGTTGCTTTCCTGCTTCTGAGTAAATAATCCTTAATTAATTAAATGTGTTGAGATTAATTTACTTCCATTTTTCTCTTCTGTATACCAAAGTGAATTGTGGAAAATTTGTAATTGTGGATCAGAATCCATTGATTAACTTAATACATTTAGGACTTCAAATTCCTAAAGGGCTTATTACTGTAATCTAACACCAGTCTCTCAATTTTCTTTTAGGAAAAACAGAATTAATACCTACTTTGAATTATCAGGTGGAAAAAATAATTGGCTTAGCCTTGAACATGGAGTCTTTATGCAGATATATGCAAATGCATTATCTTCATAAAAATGATAATTTTGAGAAACCTTTAACAGTATAATTACATGGATAACATTCTGTAACAAATGTCTTAGGGAGTAGTATGTTAAGGGGTACTGTGAAGAAACCTGAAACTACATTATAAAGTGGTATTATATATACTAAAACAAGAAAATCTATAAGAATGTAGTCATTGTACCAAATTAATCATAGTTATCAAGAAAATAGCTACAACTTCTTCAAAGGGAATATGAACTTTCCTAGTGCTAGACAATTGTCCATCATGGTTAGACCCATACCATATGCTAGGCAATTGTGAGATCATTAGTTGATAAATTTTTCTAATTCCATACTTTTTTGCCTTCCCCCCACAAATTGAAATAAAAATGACTCATATCCATACCTTTTTTTGTTTTATTTTATTTTGTGTTTTGATTTTTGGGACAGTCTCACTATGTAGCCCAGGCTGACCACAAACTCACAACAATATTCTTGCCAGCAGAGTTCTGGGATTCCAGGCAAGCACCACCATGCCCTACTTCACACCAGTTTTTGAACTTAGTTGGTCCAAGTCATTTCCTGTTGACAGGAATCTGAAAAAAATGTCATCAGCATCACCAAAGCTCTGTCTTAGAGAAGTGCTTTAGCTGTGAATTTCCTGAGTTTGTCCAGTGATGGCACTGATATTGGAGTTTATTTCCTCTCTTTGGCTGTTGGAAAGTCAAGGTTCCATACATGACACTCTATGCTCTCCAGCCTTAAAGTTATACTTACTTATTATATGAGTAGGTATCGTGACTCAATATGAATGTGACTTTGCAGAGAGATTGAAATATATATATATATATATATATATATATATATATATATATATATATATGCAGTAATTGGAGAATGCTCAAATTTAGCATAAGGCTCATAAAAAGAAAGTTTTCATTTCCCATTTGTTTAGACTTATTTGTTTATCAGTAGAACTCCTTAGTTATAAACAGAACTTTGTTTTTCCAGAAGAAATGAAGATGTATACATACTTAGGCCATTATAATGTGATGGGTTTATAGATAGAGATAGAGATAGAGATAGAGATAGAGATAGAGATAGAGATAGAGATAGAGATAGAGATATATTCCAGGTAGTCTGTAGACACAGAGTAACTTGTTTTTTCTGAAAAGGATCCCGGCAGTGACACCTTCATTAGCTCCATCTGTGATGCTGAGCTTCTTCCAGAAGACAGGAGCACACCTGCTGAAAGAATCCCAGGTGACTGCTTAGGCTTCTCCCTCACTGTTATAGGTGAACCACATACAAAGACCTTATGGGAAAGGTTTTAACAAATTACGCTGTGTGGTTCTTATACTGAGACTTTTCTACCATTGTCGAAAAAAATTTTAAGATGTGCTTTCTTTTTCCGGCACTCAGATGAGTATAGGATCAAACCAGTGGAAGAGGTCAAATACATGAAAAATGGGGCCGAAGAGGAGCAGAAAATAGCAGCAAGGAACCAAGAAAACTTGGTAAGAATTGAATTTCTCACTTAACAATAAATTTTGGTGACACCATCATAATAAAATCTGTACTGTATGTTTAAACAGCAACTTACACACTGGCATAAGATTTCTTGAAAGTGCTGCTACTATTTATAGCTTGCCTGGAAGCTGCACCATTGCTCCTATATCCTGTTTTGTTTCTAGATAAGCCTTTCTTTCATCTAGATAGAGAATGCGCCAGGGAAAATGCAGTAAAATTATTAATGTTTTGAAAGACCTAAATTTGGGGAGGGGAGCATGACATAGGATTGAAATTGAGAATGTTTTCCCCTTTCCACCTCTTTTAACTCTTATCCAGGTCAGAGTGAATGGAAAAGTTTAATTATTCTAGGCATGCAATGTTGAGGAAGTTGCCTTTCAGAGGAAAATAATGTACTTTCAAGATAGGTCTCTGTCTACAGAGTTAAAACTTCTCATTCACAACTGTAAACATATTGTAGGTTTTGACTTAGTGTGACTTATGTAATGATATGAAATGTAATAATATACAATAAGAAACTAAGAAACTTTTAATAAATATGAATCAGTATACACATTAGACTTCATTATCACCTCTGTAGAAGCTAATTTACTTATTAGGTGATTTCTTAAAAGAAGTTACAAATTGTTAAGAATGTACATTTATTCAGTTGTATTGGAGCAAAACGATCTTTGTTAATATTTGGCATATAGTAGGTCCTATGATTATTTGTTTTCTCTATGACTGAGTAAATATGTTTTTAAGAAGTCTGAAGTATTATAAAATATTTTCATTTCATTCAAGCTTTCCTTTCTCACTTATGTGCTTTCTATTTTAATGATTTCTGCTATCACCAAGGAATTTGGCAGAATATTAACCAGTGCTCATAAGTATTTTAGGCGATCATTTTCCATGATGCTTTTGTGAATATTAGCCTAATTTTTTTCTTTAATCAAAATAGTGAAATGTGAACTACTGAATATTTTAGCTCATTTTTTAAAAATAAAAATACTCTATAGATATTGAAATGTTACTTCATGAATCAGATTTGATTCTTGAAGTATAATTTAAATTTCAGTCATCATATCTACAGTGATATATTTAACAACACTTAACGTTACCTATCATTAAATAGTAAAAGTTAATTTTATCAGACGTCATATGTAATTTTTTAAATTTTTTGGATAAATCAAAGACCTAAGCAGATAAAATATTTGCTCTAATTTACTAAAAAAAAAAATAGAGTTTAGTCTTGCTTGACATCATTTCAACTTGAGTTTTAAATCTCATCTTAATAATGTGGCCATTAGAAGTTGCAGAAATGCTGGCTCCTTGGACCTGATGGGTGTTGTGTATGTCTACTTCACATGTTTCTATCCCAGGACTCCTAAAGGAAGCAATGCTTTCCATCACTGTTTTCCTCAATGTGCTTTCTTTCTAGTTAGTGCCAAGACAACTTTTTTCTGTCAATTTAGTTCAATTGTGCAATCTGTCAACTATGTGCTAGTATATTCTTTGTCAACACTGTGGCCAGAGTTAACATTGGTGCCTTTCTGTGGATACGGAATGGAGACTTGAAAAAGAGCAAAAACTTGTGGTCCTTCTCATATGTGTATTATCTGTGACAGGGGCCAGGCTACTGATAGTTTTTAGTTATGTAAAGGTTTGCTTGGGGAGTGACAACTAAGCAGTTATCTTTGATTTTGAAATTACCAGGCTGCTTTCTGAAATTAAAAGTGATTTTCAATTGTCTAGTAGTAAGAATATGGTCTTTGCTAGCTACTATATCCTTTGGGTGCATAATCGACTATCACTATGCATGTGGTTTTTAAAAAACTAATAGTCTCCTAAACCTGAAGTTTGCACTGATAGGTGGATGAAATAGATTTAACACTTTTTTACTTTGACAGTCTTTAAGACAATCTATCGGTTTAGAAGTTTTTATGTTTCAAAGAATGATTCTTGGATGTAAGTCAAGAGTGTTTTTAAAAAGATTTGTTAGCCGGGTGTGGTGGTGCACACCTGTAATCCCAGCATTCAGGAGGCTGAGGCAGGAAGATCGCTCCAAGTTTGTGGCTCTCCTGGGCTACGTAGTGAGTTCAAGGTCAGCCTGAACTGCATAGCAAGATACTGTCTCAAAAATAAAAAAAAAATAATAAAAAAATAAAACATGAAAATAGTTTTTAACTCAAACCGTTGAAATTAAGGGGCTCTGCGTACTCAGCGAAGGCAGTATGGTGTGATTGATGAAGACTTTGGATTTTAGAAGCAAAAACTGTCTCAGTTCAACTCTCAGCTCTGCCAAGTGTTCACCTCAGGATTAAGTTACTTCACTTCTTTAAATCTACCACCCATAAAAATGGGGAGCAAACAGTGCCTTTTACTACTGGTGTGAGAGTTATATAAGAAGGTGATTAAGACTTTGAGCACAGCACATAATGTCAGCATTTGGAGGAGTAGGGTATTGTCAGTCAACAAAAGGAAAGAATAAAGAATGTTATAGAAAATCAGTTTCTTCTTCCTCTATGTTAATTCATGAGAAATCTCTAAATAAATTCTTTAGGTTAACGCCAATATTACATGTATTTTTGAAAACCTTGCTCTAAGACCATGAAATGATTTAAAACGGATTTTTTGAGTACCTTTTATGTACAGAGTACTTACTGAGTATTGAGAGATACAAGGTGCTTAAACCTATACGTCTTAGGAAATGTACAGTAAAGTTGAGAAAACAATTTGATTCAGCAAACAAGGTACTGCACTACATTCTTCAGAGAAACAAAAATAAGAAACTACTGACCCTCACTTTAACATGCTTAGGTTACTGTCAGCAGGGATAGTACCAAGTGAGTATAAATAAAACAACCTAAGATTGACTTTCAGGAGGTGGTGATGCTGTAGGAGATGGAGATCACGTCTCTTGAACTAGCAGGATGTACTTCGTGAATGAGCTGGCGTGTGTGATGCCCTTAACATGTGAACTGATCACAAATGTGCCAGGCAGAAATAACCAATAGAAAACATAAAACAAATACTCCTGTTTGACTGGGGAGTGACGGGGGAAGAAGAAGGTGTTGGTAGGGAATCAGTGAAAAAGCACAATCAAAATGTACACAGTGTAATGTATAGATCCTTAATGCCCAGAAGAGAGTCTGAAATGCAGTAGATGAAAGGGAGATTCAGATGTTTTTAGGCCAAGCATCGGCAGGATGAGATTCTAATTCAGGGAAGTTGCTACAGCAGCAGCTGGTATAATATTGGCAGAAGGAACCAAGACAGAATTCATGTCATAATAGTTTTAGTAAGAGGCAATGGGCCTGAACCAAGATGATGGCAGAGAAAATAAAAAAGACTTGGGTAAAGTTGCAGAAGTCAAAGCAGTAAAATTTGGCAGCTTGTTAGATATTAAAAGACAGCATAAACATTAAGAGGTAATGGTAATACCATTTTATTGATCACCTGGCGAAATGATAGGTTTGTGGCAATGAGAGTAAATCATGAATGACCTCAATGAAATGGTGAGATCAGTAGGAAGATTGTGCTTGATGGAAATATCACATGCCTATTCATTCATTATTCGTTTTTGTCCACCCTTAAAAGTCATAATGTGGTACACTAGAAAACCATGATGCAATGTAATGAGTACATAGAACACCAGAAACTTCCAGATTTTTATGCCAAGAATTGGGGGGCATGAAAGCACATGAGACATGGATCCCACCCTTGTGAGCTCATTTTCTCTTAGGAGATAGAAAGTCTGTGACCTAAATGAATGCAATTCAAGGTACAGTATGGAAGTTGGAGTTGGCTTTCAGCAAGCAAAGCTTTAGGAACTTGTAGAACATCCATGTAGAAACTTCTAGTAGAAGGGTAGAAAGGATGGTGTAGAATTCAGTAGCTGGAAACACATCACCTACTTAGTGTGTTCTTGTTGCTGAAGGGAATGAGTTAGCATAGTTGTGCCTGCAGGTGGGCATTTGGATTGGGTTGACCACTTTGAGTACACAAGAGAGCCCAAAGAGGCAGCAGTCAAAGCATCCATGCTGGGTCCCTGAGACCCAGTTCAAGGCCCGCCCTGTGTTGTCTGTGTTCAGGTGAGGTTTTGGTTTATTCCTTGCCACTGCCTTCTACTCCACATTGGGGATCCTTTGGTTTTTCTAAGGCTTGGACTTGCATAGTCAGAGCCCAAACTGGAACCTGCCTACTTCCTTTATATGCTACCTGGTTTACTCTTTAATTTTCACCTGGTTTACTCTTACTTGGTTTTGAGACTGCAGCTAATTGTTTTTCCAGATCTCATCAATTGTTTGTTTTCCTTTGTTCTCTCTGATTACAATGTATTCTCCTCTATAGTGCTCAGCACAATTGTTTTGTGACAAATGTGAATAACTTACTTCATAAACATTCCTCTCTTAGTTAGCTCATGATGCTAAAAATCTTACGTTTTGGCATATAAGTTAAACATGTAGCACCCAACAGTACATAGCACCTAGTAATTGCTTAATAAATGCTTAAGACTTTCAGTCACTTGAGGCCTTTGACTATAGTTTCCATGGCTGGAGATCATGTTGGATTTCCAAAGCTGATGATGAATTATTTATACGTCAATCATTCATGCATTCACAATTTGAAGATATGCATGTATTCCAATTTTTGTTATTGCTTGATATCCATATGTCTCACTTTGGCTTCTCTCAGACTTTCTTTCTAGGATTCACTTATATTTAGATAGTAAAAAAGATGATATATCCATAAACCATATTTTCTAGCTTTATCACTTGGACTCCAAATTCTTGATCTGGAACCTGAGAATAACAATATTATTAGAATATTAGAAGAAAATGTTTAATATGGGGACATGTTTACCATTTTAACAAAGGGAGTCTTCCTTAACAAAGACATAGAAAGCAAAAACTACAAAGAAAACTCTCAGTACATCAAAGTTAAATACTTTTGTAAAAGAAAGTGAAGAATAATAGATGGGCAAGATCCTTGAGAAAATATTTATGCTCAATAAAAGACAACAAATTATTGTCCAGGACTTATAAAGTACACTTGTAAATAACTAAGAAGAACATGATTCATTAGAAAGCAAGTAAACAATGGTTCACAGTAGAAAATACTGAAAAACTCAGCATATGGAAATATGTTTCACATCACCAGTGCAAACGATCTTCCCAAAGCTCTCTGCAGCAATCCCCCACCCCCACCCCAAAGGCTGACTGCAGCCGGAGCCTTGCTTGCCTGAATGGTGGGCAAACTCTCTGGAATACCTCTGTGCTTTTGTTCACACAGCTAATTTTGTGTTTTCCAAGAGCTAGTATGCCAGTACCCAAACCAGTTTATACTAATTGAGTGTCTTTGTACTTATATGATTTAGTTAAATAAAGTGCAAACCAATGAAACACAAGTGTGAAAAGAGCTGTTTCAGTGACAACTCAATTGAATGGCTTTGGAAAGTCTTGATGAAGGCAAGTTATTGAAAGTTTCTTGCTGAATTAAATTGAAATAAATTATGCACTCAGATAACTTCACAGTGTCTTCATGGTATTTTTTCATTTAAAAAACAAAAACAAGGAATCTCGGATATACGTTATGGTCACTATAGATGGTGCAGGTGAAACAATATAATCTTTGAGAAATTTTTCCCCTATGTCAAAAGGTGAAAAAAGAAATGCACATCTGTGTATTTCAAAATAAAATAATTTATTCTAAATGTATATAGACAGTATTATGTTACACTACTTATCTCACTGTATTACCACTTCTATTGACATTGCCTAATACAGCTTTTATTATAATCATGGAAATGCAGATTGAAACACTATCCCATTTTATACTCATTAGATTGGCAAAGACTCAAAGTTTAATTAATGTCAGATTTTGGTGAAAAAATACAAATAACCTTCATGCTTGACCATGGGAGAATAGTGTAGCCAAATCACATTAGACTGAGATTAAGAATGAGTTAGAACTATACAAACTGTCATGGGAAAATCATGCAAACTAAAAATTGATATGTATAGCATAATGCCACTTAAGCTTCTTTAGTGAAGCTAAACACAGCACTCCATATTTTCCATGTGGATCTATACATGTGCACAGATTTGTACATAAAACCAGGATGTATGTGTTCCAAACCACCACCAGTGGATTGCCCAGTTGACAGGGAGTTTCCATACCTGGAAGCTCAGTTTTCTGCTCTATGAAATGGGGACAATTGAGCCCTCTAAAGTGGGAAGCTGTGAAAACTAAATGGCACTTTCTAAGCCAGGAACTTAGAAAGTGCCATTGTTGGCTATTATAATTGCTACTTTTATTAGAAGAATTGTATTGTGTTGAAGTGAATGAGAAACAAATGGGTGTGTGGTCAAAAAGCATTTTATCCTTACACTTAATGTTTTAAGTTTTGATTTAAAATGACTTGTTAAGAGGGGAAAACAAAATTCCAATTTTGAAGACCCTGGAATCTGTAAATAGATTATGACATTACCTTATTAATCTTAAATAAATATCCTCAGGTTGATGTGTGATTAACATATGAGGACTGTTTGGAGGCAGCCAGAAAAAAAAAAAACAGAAATCACTAAGCTTTCTTCCATATGTTCTTCCATAACATATTTTTTGCACATAAATAATTTAAAAATATGTTACTCTAGACTTGGCAGTATTCCATCCCCTTGACCTTTCCAAATAAGTGACTTAACAAAGTACACTCTAAATATGGTCGAAGTCCTCTTTCTTACTGTTCAGCAAGGTAGTCTCTTGTTTTTCATAATTAACATTTGTAATTCTCAAGACAACCTGCTATAGGAGTTATTAATCACTTGATGATGGTTTTTGTTTTATTTTTACTGTTTTTCTAGATTTATATTGGCTTCTGATTCACTATTTTCAGATATATTTGCCAAAATTAGAAGATTCTCTCCTCTCACATGACACATAACATGGTTGATTGAGGTTTTGATTTCTGTCTTAGCCGCAAAGTTGAAAGCTGATTTTAAAACACCCTTGCCTAAGTTACCAATTCCAAGTGCAATCAGATGACAAAACAAAGTTTTTTAAATGCAGTGTTCTAATGTGCTGCAGCAGAACAAGAGCACAAAATCAAATTTTAGGTATGACTCAGTCCTCCTCTAACCTGGCGAGTTTACAAGTGCTTTTATACTTATCTCCAGTACATTAAATCTGATGCAGAAATTTGAACTCTTTAAGATACTCTCATGTTTACTTTTCCTGTGAATCTTAAACAGCTAACATAAAAATGAATTGACTTTTGTGTTTAAAGATCACTTTGTGATCATAGAAATGACTATTTACCTTTTTGAGTCTTGTCCTCAAATACAAGGTCAAGAATAGTTTTAGAAATCACAATGCAAAAGACTAACTTTGAATTGTCTCATCTTCCCAAGCACTTTTAAACATTCCTAGCTCTTTTGAGAATAAGGTAAAGTAAACTGAAAAGAGTCAAGCTTGTATTTACAGACAAAGGTGAAGCTTTATGAAGCATCCCTTTTTCTCTCCCCTCCCTCTTAGGTACAGATTGGATCTGAGCTCAGGCCGAGGCTCTGGTGCATTGCTGAGATGGGGGGTCTTGACTTGAGGGAGATACTTTGTGGTTTAGGAACCTCCAGAGAACTGTGGAGTTCTGAAAGTAAAGTGAAGATAAAAAGATGTTCTGGTTATCTGATTTAGACAAGGTATTCACTTTCTTAGAACAGCTTCATAAATACCATTCTAGCACCAGACTCATCCCCAGTGTTCCCCTGTTTCTAACTCAGAGGCCCCCTTCCCTGTTCTCCCCTGCATGATATGAGGTTGACCTCAGCTTATAGTTCATTCAGATGATTAGAGCAGTAACATCAGGATCCCTGACACAATCTCCCTAAGCATTCTAGCCTTTTACAGGAGAAGCAGCTCAGGTAATTAGAGGACTTGGGCAGCATCCTTCACTTCCATTATGTTTGTTCTGCACAGAAGGAGAAGACTGAAAGAATGGTACCTCTTCATTGATCTTGGAAGATTTTCTTTTTCCAGCTAGCCCTTTAGCATTACTTGAGCCAAGCACATTCAAGTTCGTAGAGATTATTCTGGCACTGTGGTCATTTGTTTTAGAGTAAAACAGGGATAGAGTTTAATTCTATAAGGACAAAGGATTTGTTGAATCAGCCTTCTGTGTTTCAAGTGTTGGACAGAAGCAAAGATCTCAATTCAGGAACATAACGTTACGAGAATAAAACAGGACACACAAAGTGCTTTGTACACATAAAGCCCAATACAGATTAACAGTGGTCATCATTATTGCTTGTCAAAGGGACACCCAGATTCATTTGTTATTCATTTTATGGTAGAAACAAAGATAGGCCACAACATGCTTCTCATTCTAATAAGCATTTAATACTTCCTTCCTTTGAAGAAAGAGCTGTGTCACTATAGCACTCTTCAACCTTCAAGAAGAGTACACAAACAGAAATTGATGTCTCAAAAGTGAGATCTCTCTCTCTCTCTCTCTCTCTCTCTCTCTCTCTCTCTCACTCTCTCTCACTGTCATATTGCAGTACTGAGGATGGAACCTAGGCATGCTAGACAAGCACTCCAACTCTGAGCTACATCCCACTTTCTCTGAGGTGGTTTGGTTTCAGACTCTCTGACATGGTTTGTAATTATCCAAATTGGAAGGCATAGCAGAACACAATTAAAATCCTATTTCAAGTCTCTCTTTTTTCTCTTTTCCATGCTAATACACAGAACTGACCATATGCAAGTAAGTACAGCTTTAGGGTCCCAGTACTGCATAACTCTTAAATAAATCCCTATTTTAGAGGACTCAGTTCTCACTGCCAGTTAGGCATTGCATGGGCACTGAAGACGTAGAATTGAGAAAGCACAGTTACAACTTTCAGGAAACTCAAGAGGAGATAGATACGAAAACAGAGGCCTAATGATCTATTGCAGAGGCTGCAGTGAAGTGTTTTGAGAGAAGAATGGGATGATGAGCCCTAACCAGGCAGCAGATCTGAGGGCTAACATTACAGGTTGGTGTTGAATGAGACCAGGTTTTCATTGGCAGATGAGGGTGGGAACAGAATTTCAAGCAGAAGAAAAAGTTTGAGCCAAGCATGAAAATGTGGCATGAATAATGACTGGTTTGGGATGTTGGTGGAATATGTTGTGAAGTGTTTATTTGGCTAGTTGATGTGTTTTAGCTTTTCTTTTTTGGCACATTAATTTCTGCTTAAGCAGTAATCACATTGTTAGCCTGTTTTCAGCATTTATAACTGCAGAATAAATAGAATTGACTTCTGCTGCTCTAATTTAAAGATTGAGGGTGTTGATAATGATTTCCTTTTCCCAGCATTGTGAAAATGTGATTTCTTTTAAACATGATTTCCTTGGATGCAAGATGTTGTCTGAAAGTTGGTGTCTTGACCTCCTCTTTCCCAGTAAAGGATAGCCTCTCGTTTGTCCCCTGAAACTTTCCTATTTCAGAGTTTCAGAAATACAGCAAGTAGCAACAGTATTTTAGGTTTGGATTTCTGGTCATTGCTCCAAGAATGGAACCCTGATATTTAAATAGAAAATAGAAAGAAGCACTCTTTGAGGCCTGATTGAATCCACATTGATCATTTTAAATATTGGATGTTTACCTCACTAAAACCTGGGCATTTTTAAAGCAAGTGGCTCAGTTACAATAGCAGAGTTGTGGAAATGAGTGATAACTGAGAGGGCCACCTACAGCTGGGCCACTGTTATTAGAGTACTTAGATTAGTAACATGGCTGTATGTCTTTTCTGCAACTTATTCAGATTTCTCTTTTACCACCGAAGTGATGCTAAAAATAAAGCCAAAGCATATAAGTTTCACTCATCTGTTGACAAACTTAGCTTCATCCAAAATTAATAATTTATGCCTTGGAGGTGAGAGTACTGAACAAAGCCGTAATGTTTCCAAGAGCTAGGGCTCTGGAGAGTGCTGTTTTTTTTTTTTTTCTTCCTGGCTTCATTTGCAAGCAAATAATACCCAGTATTGACAGAGGTGCAAGAGTCACAAGCCTCAGAATTCTTGTTTTTAAAGGGTGTATGGTAATTCTGAAATCAGATTCCATATCTGTCATTCAGAAGACAGAAATAAATAACCAGGCATAAAATATTCATACATCTTCTTTGGAGGACGTTTTGTTTAGCTTGTCAACATTATGATAAATAGATGAAGATCCCATTGTAGCTGGCTGCTTCACTCTCCTAATAGGCTAATTTATATTTACTCAGTACTCATACGATAGTAGATGCCAAATTTCTTTCTTCTTTGAAAAGTAAAACAATTGATGATGAGGACTATATTTTCCAAAACATAATGAGCTTTCTGACTCATGTCTTAGTAGGATGATTTTCATTTACTGACATATACTTATTGTAACTGGATAATTTGTGAGTTGATTAATTTGAGAAAGATACTTCTTCATGGATTTTTTATAGGAATGAACAGAAATGAGACAGGAATCTGGTGATAAGGCCTGGAAGATGAGGTAAAAGTTGGTCTCAGAAACGCAGCAGAGGTTCATTATTAGAACAGGAACACAAAAGGACAGATCAGATCCTGGGCGTCCCAAATGCTAGCCAGGACGCCTGCACTTCTCCTTAGTCTTAAGGAGGAGCAGTCTAAGGAGAAGGAGAAGCCTAAAGGAGCAGCAGGGAACAGCAGCTGTGCAGAAAAGAGGGCAGAACTTCAGCAATGCCTTATCAAATGAGCTCTGCTGAGCAGGAGCTGGCCATCCAGCAAGATAAGGTAAACAACACATAACTGATGCACTTGGTCTATTCTTGTTGTTTAATTGTACTTTTAAGTTTAACTTTGCCCCTTCTAGACATATACTACTTGCTTGTATTACTTTAAAACACATTTGGAAACACAGAAGAGAATAAAAATGAATAAAGTCATAAATCTCACAGCCATTGATGTTTTTATACCTAACATACATAGAAATATATTTGTTTCTAAACAAAAATAGACCCAAACTTCTCACAAAGCTAAACATAATCCAGCAATCGTGCTCCTGGGGTATCTTCCCCACTATGACCATACAAAACCTTCATGTGGATGTTGGTAACAGCATTCTTCATAATCACCAAAAATTGAAGGCAACCGAGATGTCCTTCAGTACAACAGTTGGTAAACTGTGGTGTATCAATACAGTGGAATAGTATTCAGTGATTAAAAGAGATGCATTACTGAGCCACTAGAAAACATAGATGAATCTTAATACATGGTAGGTGAGAGAATCCAGACTTTTACTTTGGAGCACTGGTACCAAATTTTCTCTTGTCATGGGTTGAGTTTAGTAAATAACACTAACACAAATCTGGCTGCCTACATTCTAAGGCTAGTGAAAAACTACATCATGTTTTGGTTATTGCCTTAGAAAATCAAAATGGTTTGACAGCCTTATGGTAAATTCTTTGTATATATCGTTTTTTTGAAACTCTACTGTTTTGTAATTTGAAATAAATGCATCTATTTTGGAATATAGCCTCTCTTTTCATTGAGAAGTAACCCAAAATGTAAGAAGAATATTTGCATAGGTAAATTTTTGTAGTCCCTTCTTTCAGAAATTAATCTTCAGTAAGAGTATTTGTTGACTTCATATACAATTTCACTACCACTTCAGGTATATACAAATTTATGGTATAAATCAGGGAGAGGGGCTGGGAATTGAACTCAGGGCTTGATGTATGCTAGCCAAGTGCTCCACTTGCTATACCTATAACTCTATATATGCTATTTTATATATTCACCCCAAAATTTATATCTAGGTACCTCAAAGGAATTCAGTTGCTTCACCCTAGAAGAAAATCGCTATCACTAACAACACTGTTATAGTGATCCATTATAATGTAATGGACTACAATAAAACATAGTACCTAATTTATTTTCTCATGCTCCTGCAGATCAACTAAGGACAGTGAGAGAGTTCCCTTCAGGATCTCTCTTGCACTTGAATAGGGTGTAGGCTCAGCTGGGCTGGCTGTCCAAGAGGCTCACCCATAGGACTGGCAATTACTGTTGGCTGTGGGCTGAGCCAGGAACAAGTGTGCACATATGACTTGGGCTTTTCACAACATAACGGTCTGTGAGTAGTCACACTTCTCATGTGGCGGCTGGTTCCTACAAGCTGTAGCACCTCTTCTAATTTTACTTGCCAGAGCAGTTACAGAGCCTGCCCAGATTAAAGAGGATGGAAGAATAGCCTCCACTTCTTGATACAGAGTGGCAAAGTGGCATTGCAAAGAACACAGGGAATGAGAAGCTGCACTAGCCATCTTGGGAACTATAATCTGCTCTAATTGCCATCTTGTTCAAATATCTGGGCTGGTGGGAGCCACTCTATGAGAAAAGCATTGTAAGAAACCCCACTGACTTCAGAACCCTAGCTTGTGCCTGGGGTCTAATTTCTGATCTAAAATAAAAGCTGAAGAAGAGACACATTGCCTCATAGTTCTCCTGTGAAGAAAACACCTTTGTAAGCATCAGATACCCAAAAAGCTAAATGTGTGTATTCTCAAGGGGAAAAAAACACAATTATAGAGTCCATCAAGTCTTCTCAGATATAGGCTGACATGCATAATGAACCTAAGAAAAGTAGATCTTGGCATCTGAGCTATCCAAACTGCTTTCTAAACCAGATGATCTTACACAAACTCCACCATCCTTATTCCCTCATCTATAAAACAGCAATCTTTTTCAGGGTTGTTTTGAAAAATGTTATCTTTGTAAAGCATCTGGTATATTGTAACATGCAAGTACTTTTATTACTTTTATCTGTTTCTTGAGTCCTAACTATATCAATTGTTTTTAAAACTTTCCAGAGGGTTCCAATCATTTCAGTGCTCATTAATTATCATTTTACTATTTTGTTATCATTCAAAAAATTGTTTTAGAAAAGGACTTTAATTACAATTTCAGACTTCTGAACATATATTATTCAGCAACTGCCTGAGTGTTCTTTTGCTCAATTTTGATAGAAATCACAAATTGGCAAAGTGCAGCTCCCTTGATATTACTAGTTCTAGGCTTTGAGTGCTAGCGGTTCTCTGCCCTTGTAGTTATAGTTCCGAAATTTGAATGATAGCTCCTCTTAGCTTTTAGTGTTACAGCTCTAAAGTTTTAGTGTTAGGAGCTCCTGGCAGCTCTCAGCCATCCTTATCAGCTCCTCAACAGCTGGATCTTGTAAAACCTGTGGCAGCTTTCTGGAGCACTTCCAGCAGTTTCCACCACCTTCCTAAAACTGTTTGCAGGTCTCTGTAGGTCTCCACAGGACTCTGCTGGTCGCTGTAAGTCACCACTGGCCTCCGCAGGTCTCCGCTCTTGGCTCTTGTTCATCTGCTCTTTTGAGCTCTTTAGTCATCCTCTGACTGCCAGTCAAATAGAGGGCTAATAGCACTAGTGTAATACACTAGTGCTTAATACAGCCATTCACCTCACTCTATTTGAGATAAAAAGCATGAGTGGGTGCTGGGACCACCTGAGAAAGGCCTTACTGGGACTTCTGCTGTTGCGCAAAGGTTAGCATGTAGGCGAGAACCCTCCTGGACTTACCCGAGCAGTGTGAAGACACATTGCTTATATACAAAAGGTTGGGCCACCTTATGCACCGCCCCCTGTGTCTTACGGACTTCTTTGGGGACTTGAGGATGTGGCGTCATCTGGAGAGCTTCAGAGTGGAATCATTTGGAGTAGCTTCAGGACAGAGCCATCTGGAGTAAGCCCACATCTGAAGCCTGCTTCAGTCAAGCAGAATACCTCCCGGAATGGCTGTGGAGCATCTAGGCCCAGCTGCAGCTTGGCTGCACTGAGTAAGAAGTACCTACCTGATTGACACTCTTGAGAGTCTCCAATGAAATGGCAGATTTGAAACCCAGACTGCCACTGTTTTCAAAGAGTTTCCAGGGGCAGCAGTATTGATCATGGCCCATTGGTGTTTGGGCATAATGGTGGTGGACCCTGGTCCATCCCTTCTGTGCCCTGTACAGTGGGGTCCTCCAGCCACCCCTCAGAGAGATGATAACAGCACCTGAGCAAGCTAGAGTGAGTGTGGGACATCAAGGCTGTCTGCTGGATTCTGCAAAGGCTGCAGCAGCAACAACAGCCTAGTGGGCATTTGCCAAGGCAGCAGCAAAAGTGGCAGGCATTTGTTGGAGCAACAAGTGTCAAGAGTCATGCTGCTTCTGACTTCCAGTGGGAAATGTGAAGGGCTGGACCTGTGTTTTCTACCTGAGTATCATAATCGATACTAACAGTTTTTCATTCTCCTAAATAAGTGTCCTAATATTGTGGTCAATGTTGGAGCATGTGTTTATAAAGTGGAAGATTCCTAGTCTTCTGACTTTCAAGTTTGAATTTGTTCATGTTATTGGAATGTGAGAAAGAACAAATTAAGTGAACTTATAAGAGTGAAATGCATACTTAACTAGAATTTGCCATCACTCATAAATGAAGAAAAACTGTCTATCTCTAGGTGGCCCTCTCAAGAGCCTGCTAATTAGCTAAATGCTTGGCATATTTCAGTAATCCTGATAGCCTGTATAATTAAAATTAGCTTTGAACACAACAATGTCCTACCTCATCTCTCCCTTTGGAAGGCATCTTCATCAACTGAACTTTCTAATAATAGTTCTTTAGCACTGGACTCATCTGAGGATAGAGAGCATGACCATAAAATGACTCTTTTCATTTTGAATGTTTCCTAGGAATATTTTAGTAAAAATTAATTTTACTGTCCCAAAAATAAAAATTCTGTTTTTAAAGGGAAAGAAAAACTCTTTTACAAGTTAGAAATCTCCATAAATAATTTCCCAGTTACTGAAGACAGTACAGAAAACTTCAACATAAAAGGACTAGTAGCTTAATCTTTTAGTTGTTATTTTAAACTTTTGCACAAAATTCAAGGCGTGTTAGGAAATTGAGAGGTATTTTTAAGTCTGGCACAGATGAGTATGTCATGCTACAAATTGAAACATCAAGAACCCAGGGAAAGAAAATGTCTCAGTCCTATTCATCATATAACAAGTACTCATTGATCATTAGCTACATGCCAGTTACTGCCCTTGGTTTGGGGTTAGGAAGAACAGCAACAGTCTTCTCAGGGACTCACTGTCTAGAAAGAAGATGCAAGCCAGAGAGCAGGTTCCATAGATGCACTCATGGGGCAAAGGGATAAACACATGGCGCTATGTGTATTGAATCCAGCCCAACTGTCAGGGAAGTCATCTTGGAAAGTAGTCCCTTTATGCTGTCATTTAACTGAAGTGCCTTCGGCCTCGAGGCTCTATGGAATACAGAGAAAGGCTCCTGACATTCCATTGCTGGCATAATGTAGATGATACCGCTGCTGCTTGGGAATATCTTCCACAGTGAAGATATCTGTTCCTTCCACAAGTATTTGTTGGATCCTTACCTGTACTTAGAATGAAGAATCCAGCAAAATTGTTTTACATAGTCAAGATGGCACATGCTGATTTATAAGATCAAATTACTATCTAAATGAGCAACAGGGGAGGAAATAATCAGTCTGCCTCCAGAGGTATGGGAAGGCAAGTCTTGGAGGGATACAGATTTTAGGGAGACAAGTAAGGAGCTAACTCTCAGACCTGGAGTGATGAGAGTGTGGGTGAGGTTCAGGATCTGAAGAGCTTTGTATGTATCTAATAGAACTGACACACGCTCCTGCGTGGTGGCAATGCACCTAGTCATGAACAGATAGACTGGGCTTCAGTCTCAGTCTCTCTCTCCCCTTCCTCTACCTCTCGCTCTGCTCTACCTTCCCCTCCCCTATCCTCTCCCTATCCCCTCCCTCCCCTTTTTCCTCTCTCTTTCTGCTCCCCTCCCCCTCCTTCTCTATCTCTTTTCCCTTCTCTCTCTCAGCCCAAGTTTACCGAGGACACAAGTATGGTACCTTCCTAACAGGATCCCTGTGAAGACTACATGAGACAGCCTCCACACTACGTGATGCTTCAACAGAGCCAGACACAGGGTTAATGTAGCAGTTGTTATTACTGCCAGATTTTCCCATGGTCATTGGGAAGCTATTGAAAGTTATTATCTTTCTCTGACCACTCTAGATTACAGAACCTCATTGTGCATCATATTCAGAAGCTATTTTGATGATTACATTAGTCAGTATTTGTGAAGTGCTTAGAACAATGCCAAATACATAGTAAGTGCTCTATATATGTTTATAACATTTATTAATTTAATGAAATCTGCTAAGGAATAGAAATACCTTTTCTTTTCACTTTTCAAAGAGTAAGCTAAATTCACAGAAGTTGAGCTTTTTGCCTAAGGTGGTACAGCTAATAATGTATACAGTCAGTCTTCAACCTGAATTTTATTTCACGTCTTGACAGCTATATCTGAAAATTTGATTTACTAGTCATTCATTGTCCTATAACCCCAATACACTTTTCATTTTTGTGAGATTTTTTCCATCTTTGATCATATTCAATAGTTTTTACAGAACTGCAGTCATAGCCAGCATAAATTTTATATCCTAGTGTTTTTTCTTAGCATTATATCATTTTCCATTTTCCTTTATAGTCATTATGTTAAATTTTAATGGATGTATAAAAGTGCTTCAAATTGATTTTGCTTAGCTTTTATCCTGCTGCTGGGTATTAGTCTATTTTTTCAGTTTATACAGTAGATAATGCTTCTGTAAGCATATCCCCAAGTACAGCTATTTTCTTCCATTATTTTATTTCTTAGATAAGTTTTCAGAATTGGGATCATTGAATTATAGCAATGAATAGTTTCATTGTTTTCGACATATGTTTCCTAATGCTATCCACCAGCAGTGCATGGAGACTGGTCACTGTAACACTGATACGAGTATTTTTAAAAGTCCTTGCAGATTTAATTACAAAGAAAAATGATACCACATGGCAATTTTAATTTTTTTTGCACATTTTGATCACTAATTTCTAGGAGTGTATTGTCACCTCCTTGAATAACCTTCTGTTATGCTTTTCTTTCTACTCTTGTTTTTATTATTCAATTAATAAACATTTCTTGAGTGTCTACTGCAGAATGTGTTTTAGATACAGAATGAAAATGAAAGATAAAGGATTTTACAAGCTGGTAGTGGAGATAGAAGAGCAAAGAGACAACTGCAGCATACTGCAGTCAACTGGATGTCCTTTTAATGTTATTCATACTATAAGTGACCTGTCCCTGTATGGGGTGTAGTATAGTAGAAAAGAGAGTTATGCCTTAGGGTCAAATGGATCCTGGTTCAAGTCAAGGCTTTGCAGATTCTAGCTGAGTCACCTTGCCCAAGAGTCTTAATACCTGTACAATCTTTATGGTACCTGTACCTTCATGCTCTTTACCTTTACAACATCTTGCAGAGCTGTTAGAATTAAATGAATTACTATAAAATAATGTAACACCTGGTATCCAACAGGTCATTTATAAATCATAGTTGCTACAAAAATTATTACTCCTTAAGTACAATAGTGGGCAGGGGCTGTAGCTCAGTGATAGATCACTCGCTTAGCATACAGAAGGCCCTGGGTTGATTCTTAACCACCACTAACTAACTAAATAAATAAAGTTTTTTTAAAATCATGGTTTTTAGAAGTCATCTTATAGATGACTTGGTCTTCTGATCATAATTAGTCATAGAGAAGAGAGGAAAACAGTTAAAAGTGGGAGTATAAGCTCACTAATTTAGTTCTGGGTTTGGGGTAAGCTGCTTTATCACACTGGATTTTGTTTCCTCATCTGAATAGTGGAAATTGCATTAGCTTCAAGCACACAGCTTTATTCTGGGAATTAAAACACTGGAGAATGGTGCCTGCTACATAAGTGTTATATCAGGGATCGCTCTGATGAGGACAATGATGAAAATAAAGAAGACCATGACTGTGATGGTGCTGAAGACCACAGCTACCTCTTTAGACAAAAACGTAAAAACAGAAAGCCTCTTCCCTTTAAGAATATAAGTAATTCTTTGTCTCTAACCTTTCATTCTCTCTGTCATCCATACTTCATTAATTTAACCTGAGAATCTTAAAGTTTATCTTCTTTCTTTCTTTTTAAGTTTCATTTATACTTATCTTCTGTCTCTTTTGTTTCAGTAATTCCATAAGCTATTAGATCTATCATAATCAATAGTCAGGCTTTGTCTTGTGGTTCTTTTTAATCTGTGCCTATCTTTCCCTGAATTGATGATAATGCTTACCCACTGCCAAGAGGAAAACCATTCCATGGCCATCCAAACCCTGTTCAATGTCTGTATCCTTCACTGAGATTCCCCCTTTTCTTCTGTCTCTGCAGACTGTTGTCCTGAAAAACAAAATTCTCTGATTTTTGTAGCAGTCTGGTTTTAGAATAAGAATGTTTTTGTTTGCCTTCATGTGCTTTTCTGTTTATGAGTATAACATAGAACACAGTTTTATTTGTTTTATCTTGGCTTTATCATTCAGTTCTGGGAAACTGACTGTCGTGCCCTATATAGACTCTATTGTTTATAAGACATCTCCATGCTGTTTTTATGTCTTACCTTCTTTTCAATGTCTGACTGTCCTTTTAACCCCCCATGTTTCTTGTATCTATTTCGTGTTCACTAATCCACTGTTCTGTGCTGTAATTTTTCATGTTGCCTCTATGCAATGATGCCCTCACACTTTATCAGTGGGTGAGTGCATCCTGCTCTGTTCTTATTTCTTAATGGAAATATTTGTACCCTAAGAATGAGTAACAGCTGTTTCCTGAATAATTTTTGCATGATGTGCAAGGTTCATTTCAGGGAAATTATAATTATTTCTAAGACCTTCCAAGTGTTTCATTGTTCTTTAGTGCTATAGCACTTTCTCATTTAGATCACTTTAAAAAAATTTGTACTTCCTTTCCAATTTTTGTAGTATCTACTATAGAAGCTGATCTAAGTTTCCATTACCACCAATGTAGGGGGCTAAGAGCAGGTCAGTCAGAGCTGATCTTTTTATTTCTTCCTCCACTGCCCTACCCTTCAGCAATCAGCAGTGAACTTCCTACAGTTAAGATTGAAGATCAGACCTTTTTTTATATTGTCCCAGCCATGTGGCTACCATGGAGTGTTTACTTCCTTCAGCAGTTTGGGGATCATTATTAAAATCTTATGTCATTACTATGGTGATTTAAAACTAAAAATTTTCTTCTAAATTATCGCAAGTCTCATTATTCTTTGTACCTATTTAATATTTGATTGAATTTAACTTTTCAGACAATTTATGAATTTTTTTAATTTAGGGAGGGTTCTCCCTTCTTGCTTGATTTCCTCAGAAAATCAGACTTTAACATTTGATTATGATAAAAACCTGGAGTTGACATGGCACAGTAACAAAGTTTGGAGTCAGAGGGAAACAGCTATGGGTCCTAATCCACGCTTACTTGTCTGTGTTACCTTGAACAACTCAAAAAATACTTCTGAGCCTTGGTATTTTTCATCTGTAAGACAGTGAAATAACACCTATCTTACAAGATTGTCATGGAGATTAGCTATAGGAAGCACCTAAACCATTTATTAGGTTTCTAATAAATGATTGTTACTATTAGCATCATTAAATTCAAAGTAGTGAGAAAGTAAAGGCACTTCTATGATAATGTAGATGTGGGTCAAAAATGGGGACTGGACTATAACTGACTTCCAGGTGAGCGTTTTTATTACAGAATGAAAATGCCCGTAGTCAGGCCAGTAGTCAAGAAAGCAAGGCCCTGCCATTGTCTGTGTATGGTCTGGGTCAAGGCACTTTACTTTTGAGGCTCAGTGTCTTTATCTATAAAATGAAGGGGTCATGCAACAGTGGAGACTCCCCACTCACCCATCCCAGTTCTGTGTGCTTTATGTACTGAACTCCTCTTCTGTTCCTATTTGGTCTAGGCCATGTCTAGTTGTTCAGGTTGTTTCTCTAATACTTAGCCTATCACCTTAGCAGGTCATAAGCACTAAGGAAATATTTGTAGGATAAATGAATGAATAAATGAATATAATCTTTAACATAAAGCTAAATGAAGCAGGCTTTGGCTTTATACTTCCTGTAGATCAAGCCACAGGCAGATTGTCTGCTAAACAATAGTGCTTCATAACCAATTGAAAATATAAATGTTCTGGCCAGTGTGGTGGCTTATACCTATAATCCCAGCACTTAGGAGGCTGATGCAGGAGGATTGCCTCAAATGCATTTTCCAACTTGATTATTCCCTTCTTGCTTTACTGGTTCTTTTATGCAAAAAAGTAAAATTAAATTATATCATAATTGTTATTCAAATAAGAAGTGATCAGTTCTCAGCCCAGTTCTGTTTCTGCCCTGTCAAATTACATGTGTCAGAAGAATCTCCCACAAAAACCCTCTCTGGGAAAATGTAGTTACCGAATCCCGAATTCAGATTCATGTATCCAGTGTGCAACAAACACTGAACACTATGCATGGAGTAGAGAAAGTTTAAGCAAGACAGCACCAGTGGAGAAGATGAGAGACAAGCCTCAAATCCCTTTTCGCAGAGATAGGGTTTAGGAGAATTTGTGGGTTAGGTAAGCAGAGTGATCTGAATGGAGAAAAGCCATAAAGTAAGGAGGAGTGAAGTGATCAGTGGTCTGCATGTGCTTAACCATACCTCGTGTCTGTTTATCGGATCCATGTTCAGAAAATGGTGGTGTTAGCATAACCTAAGGGTGATGCTCTTGATTCTCAAAAAGTCACCTACTGGATATTTACAATCCCAGGACAGGGTCAGTGGTTTGAGCTAGAAGAGCCTACCTCCAAATTCCTAAAAAACAACTTAATCATTACGGTAGCAGCCACAGTTTGGAGGTGTACCCAAAAGCTAATGGGTATGTATACTGCTTAGCTAAGATGCCTCTAAAATTGGTCATAAATACAGGTAGCTAAAAGTGAGGGAAACTAAAGAGTTTTGTGAGTGGGTTTCAGAGGAAGCGGGCACCAGCTATGGGAGAACGCGTTTGGTATTTGGTGTCCATCTCTATCTGCTCCTGATGTGCACATGCACCACCTTTTTTGCCATAATTGCACTTGTCTTCAGCCCATGATACTCAGACTTGCAGAGACTGAAGTGGGTTGGCAAAGTGAAGTTAAACTGAGATCCTTTCCAGTTTTAAAAATAAATGATAATAAGAATAAGAATAACCCAAGTTCCATGTCCAGTTACCTGTCAGTCAGTGAAACAAATTCAGACATTCACTCATCTTCTGCATTGGAAATCGGCTGCACTTGAAGCCTGTATTTGAAGGTGACAGTGGCAAAGGAGGTAGGTGGAAGAAAGTCTAGCAAGGTGGTGACACTGTGAAACAAACTCAAGGAGTACTCTGATGGAGACAATTCTTTGTGTGGAAAAAAAAATTACTTTCTCTTAAAGATGGAAAACACGGAAGAAAACTACTTGTTTCCTGCCTACATTTAATTCATAATTCAACAAGAAATAAATCAACTGGGGCTTTAATTTCTTTTTACTACTTTCGCTTTTAAATTTTTCAGTTTCTGTTGAATACAAACAATTCTGTCCTTTGCAGAGCTCAGAACTCAGTATAGACGCTTAATAAGGAAGCATTATAAAGGCAGGCATGTCATGTGTGATGTTTGAATGTTTCTCTTTGTTTTGTTTTTTAATTATGGTAAAATACATATAACGTAAAAGGTACCAATCTTCCTCATTTTTAACCATACAGTGCAGGGATATTAAATATATTCACAGTGGACAACTATCACCACCATCAATCTCCAGAACTCTTTTTATCTTGTAGAATTCACACTCTATACCCATTAAACAGCAGCTCTTCATTTCCCCTTTCCCACCAGTCTGTGGTAACTACCATTCTGCCTTTGTATCTATAACTCTGACTTCATAAGTGGGACTATATATAGTATTTGTCTTTTTGAGACAGGCTTATTTCACTTAGTATGATTTCTTCATGGTTAATCCATGTTGTAGCATATGTCAGTATTTCCTTTTTTAAGGCTGAATACTATTCTGCTATAGATATCATGTACTAATACAAATTTTAAAAAATAAGAGACAAAGTTTCCTTTTGTGTAGTGTCTTTGTCTTGTTTTGTTAATTTACCTATGTAACAATCATCTTTTACAGGAGAAAACTGGGGGTAGAGAAACTAAGAAATTTTCTGAAGTCTACCTAGTGGGGAAGTGAGGGAATTAGGATTTGAAGTTGTATTGTCTGCTCCATCTGTCTCCATCAGGCCGTCCTGCCTTTTCAGGCAGAGAGGGTTCTGGAAGTACTTGTGTTCTCTGTTGGTGTTGCTCAAGTTTGGAGACAGCGCTAAGGACAAAACACAAATTATACTTCTTTCCTACCACAGCCAATATATGTCTTTTCCCTCCTCTCAGGAAATCCCAGTGTTTGTGTGTTTATTTGTTTATTTGTTTTAAGTGAATGGCTTAAAAAGATTCACAATGAGCCTCATTTTGACTGATTAAGGTTCCTGTCATCTTTAGAAGAAGCAGTCTTGACCTAGTGATCTAGTGCCTTCCAACCTGTTCTTCTCTTTCCCAACAGACAGAATCATGATCTCGCTTCTTCTTTAGTTCTTATGTTAGTTTACAAGTGGATCATATCTTTATGTGACAGATTAGGATGTAAATCTTATATTCCAATCCTAGCAGAAATGACAGAGAAAATATCTTATTGCATATTTACTTAGCAATTTCATCACAGTTCTCTGATATAATCAAGAGCCCAAAAAGTCTAAATATTTGTAGCTCACCAGTTAAAACATTAAAAGCTGTGCCCTGGCTTTCTTCTTTTGCATAATGGGCAGAACAAATCTGGCAGCTCAAATGGGAGCTCGTTTTAGTTGTTTTTTGGGAAAGATGTGCCAAGTAGTATCACTTAAGAGACTAAAACTGAGCTGTACCATGGGCTGATATGCAGAGTTGCTCCCTTAGAATCATCTGAACCTGAGTAGGAAAATGACAGTGGCATTTAATGTGGCATCTTGTGGGGTGGTGTGTCCATTTGGCCAGCTACCCCCTTACAATCTTCTAAGAGCAGAATTCTTGGATTTGCTAAAAGTGACTGTTCTGGGAAAGAGGCATGAGAATGATTAATCATCTAAACTATGCTCTTGTTTTTGCTCTTGGCAAATTCCTCCTTCATATAGGTTTAGCTTGTCAGCACATTATTGTCACAACTTGTTGGGAGGCTCATCAGATTAGCCATGAATAGCTGCCTATCTGATAGAGTAGAAACCACAGCCCATCTGCAGAATCTCACCTGAAGTTTTTTCCAGATGTGGGGGTACTGAGGTATATAGGACAGCAAGATTCATATAAATCCAAACACAGGTCTAGGCACTTTACATGTGTTAACGTATGTAATACTAATAGTCACTTATAAAGAAGATGCTTTTTAGTACTTCTTTCATAAAAGCTTTAGATAATATTTGTTATTGGCTGAAGTTATAGACGATATATCATCCATCTCAATATGTCAGAATTCAGAGCTACGATTTCCTTGTAGCTCTGAAGTCCTAGAGACTTCCTCATAGGAGTGCGTCCTCCCTACTTGGAAAGGTAACAGTGAGTACAATAAAAGATGGAGCTTGTACACTGATTAGTTACTAGGAAATGTCTTTGGAATGCATTGTACAGTATATAGAGCAAGTACCAGTGACATTGCTACGATCATCTTTGTGTTTGCTTTAACGTTCATATTCCATTGGGCAGAAAAGTAAAGTTCACATTCATGGTTGCAGAGCTCCTCACTCTTCTGCTTCTCAGTTCTGCTGCCAACCAAGGCCACAGCATCCTCTGAGAGGAAAGAAAGAGTTGAGATCCCATAGCCTACCTGAAGCCCTCTTTGACCTTCAGCAGGGAAATGCTTTGGGAAATGACACTGTACATGCAAGTAGTAAAATGTTCTCCCACCTGAGCCTGAGAACTGAGCACCTGGCACTGCCTTACTACGGAGGAACAACTCTCTCATTTTCCTTCCCCAGACCAGTGTACCCTGGGAAAGTAACAGTGGTAATTAAATTATACTGTCAATTATTCATGTATACTAAGTGAGGAATCAACTAGTTAATTTAATAGCTGCATAAGACCTTCTAATTTGTTCATGTTTGAGACTGAAGTGATGATTTGATATCATTTACAACCAATTTGTCTTGGTTTTTGGCTCTGGTTGTTTAGAAAATGCTTCCTGTAATGTGCTATGTCCACCATATTTTTACAAGAAGTTGGTTTATTTTTTTTAAAAAATGTTATGACTTCTGGCAGTAGAAACTTATATACTTAATAATTTAGTGAAATGTCATCAAGAATAATGTTTATCTTTTTAACTACTAAAATATACATTTGTCTTTATTATTGTGGTATTTGGGTTGCCACATGTGTTTCAGATATATTTCTCTAGTGAGAAGCATTATTTGCACCCCTCAAATACAGTATCACTAAATTCTAAATCTCCTTATAACCTTTTATAAAAAGCAAAAGGTGTTTTGGTTTAGGGTTTTTATCCCCCCTCCCAACCATTTAGTCTCACTAGGAACTTAAGACAAACACTCAGTTGAGTTCATATTTGATTTGATCTGCAGTTTTGGAAACTCTTTTAACTCTCATTGAATCATAGTCATTCATTCATGCTATGTCTGTAACCTTCTGCTTTAATAACATTAAAGAAAATTAATATTTGGAGTTAGGTAACTTCTGACTTGAAATTCGTAGTTTGAATTTCAAAGTGGTGCCTCTTATTATCACATAATGTTTGGTGCATATTTGAGAAAGTAATTAAAATGAGATGCTTCTATTTTAGACTCAACGTCAGTAATTATTATTTTATCAAATTGATTGTTTAGTAGCAATTTTAAATTATAAGGCAGTAGCTTAGAGTTTGTGACATGGTGACTCACAGTCTCTCATTTTGTAGCAAATCATTTGGAAGACTACCACGTACCTTTCCTTTTGCATTCCTGATGATGTATGGCGCATGTCAAAAACAAAACTTTCAAAATCAAAGAAACAAATCAAGATAATGAGATTCCATTTTACACTCTTTAGTGTAGCAAAATTTTAAATTTGATAATTTCTGGTGCTGGTGAAGATTTAGAGAAAGAAGAATTCTGCTTTGTTGGTGCCACTACTTGGTAGACAATTTGACAATATTTTTCAAAATTGTACTGCATATGCCTTTGCTTGTGTTAGTTTACTTCTAGGACTTCATTATACCTGGTGTCTTAGTTATGTATGATCACATTAAAATGACCACAAAGCTTAGCAGCTTAAAGCAGGATGTACTTTTTACACTACACTGTCTCTGAGCACAGGAATCGGAAGTGGTTTAGCTCTTGGTTCAGGTTCAGTGTTTCAGGAGTTGCTGTCAAACTGTCAAAGCTGCTGTGTTTTCAAAGCATGACTGAGACTGGAGAATTCACTCCAGAGCTCACTTCTGGGGTTCTTGGGAGGTCTGTGCCTCTCACCGTGGAGAATCTTCATGCCAGGGCTGCTGATGTCCCCCAGGCCTCTGAGCCCAGAGAAACAGAGCCAGTGAGAGAGGGAACCCCTAAGAGGGAAACTGCAATCTTTTATGACCTAATCTTGGAGGTGACATAGCAGCATTTGTGCTATAGACTCTTGCTCACATAGACTAACCCCAGGGGAAAGGGTGACACAACAGTAGAATATTGGAGGCTGGAATCCCTGAGGCCACCTTGGACGCTGCCTGCCACAAACACCTGAGCAGTGTCATCAAACTGAGCAGCCTGCTGTGTGTGAAGTAATGGTGCATCATAGTGTAGAATATAGTATAGCTGCTGAAGAATAAGATCCATTGGTTCATCTATGAAAATGCTTTAAATTATAGTAGTAAGTAAAGAGTGATAATAGGAAATGATGTACAGCTTAAAGTATTTTACACAAATTTTAAAATAGATATGTGTATCATGTGGTATGGTATTCTCTTTGGTAGAACAAAAAACTGTTACCAGCGATTGCCTTCCTTTTTTCCCTCTCCCTCCCTTTCCCTGGAGAGGAATTTTTAGAAGTTCAGAATTATCATCCCGCAGTCTGTGGTGATGCTCCTGTCACCCTGTCTGTTCCAAGCACTTTGGTCCGGCACCACACAGGTCTTTCCTTCCCAAGTCCTGGCCTGCAGGCATCACGCAAGCTGTAATTGTTCCTATACTGGCCTCAGTATTTCACTTACAGGAAGGTTTCCTGTGTTCAGTTTGCAGGCTGAGTGGTGCAGACGCTTTCTGCCTCAGTCTCCTCAACCAACAAGGCAAGGAGTTTGTTTCAACAAGGTTTGCAAGTACCAAAATGCCTGGTCTATCTGCGATCTATGAATCACTAGAGCTTTGTCTCGCTGAGGTCCCTCCCAGCTTACTATCCCATCTAAAACTCTCTTCACCCCAAGCAGCCCTTGAGGCACTGCCGGCCTGGCTCCAGTTTTTTTTCTAGAAGCAGCATGTTTCTTTCTAGCCCTAGGGAGAAAAGCTTCAATGAAAATTGTCCTTTGAGTTATAAATGGATGAAGTTTTATCTTTTGGTCTGCCAACTTCTGTTTCTTACTATCTGTCACATCCTCATGTGATCAGTTAAATATGAGGACGTGTGCTAGATGCCTCCACCCAGATCAGGTTCTTTCAATATAGTGTTCCTTTGATTTGTTCCTTCCTTAAATATACATTTAGCAGACACCCTGTTAGGAATTAGAGAAGCCATTGTAAGCAGAAAGCCATGGTGCCTGCCCTTGTGGCTTTTACCATCTAAAGAGAAAGTTGATACCACTCAAGTGTACACATCAAGGAATTGACTACCTACTTCTTACACCCTTCTGTATATCTTGTGAATGAAAAGGTGAGTTGCATGTGTGATGCAGGGAGACCTAATGGGTCAATGAAATGAAATGCTTGGTACAAATTAGAGAAGCCTGTACTCTGTGGGTAGGCAAATTTAAGGCAGCCTCCAGGTATATGCAGAGCTGTGGGCACAGAGTTGGATAGAGCCATTTTCTAATTTACACAGAGGAATCTTTGTTTCCAATTGGACACAGCCCAGCACTGGAGTGTGGACTTGGCCAGTAGAACAGCTTCCTCACCCCAGCACCCATCCCTGTGCCCTGACTAGAAGCCCTATTTAGAATGGTCTGCCCAATGCCCAGGGTGGCTGGCTGACATGGAGGAGCAGGGAAGGCCTGAGGTAAAACATGAAGAATGGAAGCAGGGTGGTGAGGAAGACCACCAAGAGCCTTCCAGGCACAGGAAAATGGATATGAGTCACCAAAGTAGAGAGAATCTAGGCTATTCCAAGAACAGAGTCTGGAGAAGGAAAGTGGGTAAGAGTGAGGAACATGGGGCAGGATCTCTTCAGACAAGTCTGCAGGGCTGACTGAGCATAGCCTTGTGAGCCAAGCTGAGGAATTTGAACTGGAATATCATTGTTTGCTTTATATAAGGGTCTGAATTATTTAACTTCCTTTTTTTGTCTCTATAATCATTCTTTGCTTATTTAAATTTAGTTCTATAATACTACTCTTTTCCCAGTTAAATATATATACAAACATGGGTGTTCTCTGTTCTCTCTGTCTCCCTATCTTTGTCTCTCATGTCTCTCTCTCTTGCAAAATGCACCTGCATGTCTAAGGTGAGTTCTTGGGTTTGTATCTGGGAACATGGTTTCTGAGAAATACAAGAAAGAAATTATGAAATCAGAAGAAAGTTCTGTTCCTTTCCCCAGGACCAACACACACACAAGCACATATGCACCCAAAGGAATGTTTTCTCCCACATACAAAGTCAAAAGAATAAAGCTGGATATGTTTGTCTATTTTATTTTGGCAGCAATCAGGTATTTAAAATTTTAGCTCATCCTTAAAGTTGATTCTTAAACTTGAATGAATTTAATGAACATATCATTCATGAGGACAACTATCAAAATGAATATACTCTTCTCCAGGAAAGTACTTAGACAAGAATCTCAGTAATGTTTTTCTGACATTCATAACAATCTCAAGTGTTGACCTAGAATATCAGAAATGTGACACTCCAAAGGACTCATGTCATGTGATTGGAAACAAATACCTGCTGCCTCCTCATTGTGTCCCTTATCACTACCCCTCTGTGCTCTCCTATCCCTTCTGACCTCTGAAGAAGGTCACTGCAGCTGAACAAGATACTTTTGCCTGGGCCTTGCATCCAGGTCTATTTCTCAAGTGCCTGCTGACATCTCCTGGGGTATCTTGGTCTGTGAGCTCTCAGAAAGAGAGAAGGCGAGCTGGTACCAGGTAAATTGGGTACTTTTAGGAAGTGAGTGATTTACAAACTTCAACACACACACACACATATACACACAGTGGTTTGGGAGAATGGATAGGTTAAAGTGGCCCTAGAGGAAGTGAACCATCAAACTATCACGGTGGATTGAGCTCAGTGTTTAGTGAGAACAGTCATTTATTCATTCAGTTCACACTCATAAGTGGTATGCTGCTATTTATTCTTAAATCACAAAAGTCACTGCCTGTTTACTGTCTGCCTGGCTCTGTGCTATACATTTTAAATGAACTCTCCTACCTTGTCTTTACAGACATATGTGTATGGCCTTTCCCCCAATTTACAGAAACAGACTTAGAAGTCATTAATAAGTGATGGCTTAGAACCCACCTGTTAACTGGGGTATTGTATCTCATTAATTTACATACTCAACGAATGAGACAAAAAAGAAGAAGGGTTTGCTTTAGCTAGTGGTTTTAGAGAAGTCAGTCCATGATAGCTGACTCCAAATAGGGACATCATGGTAGAAGGGCATAGCGGAAAAAAGCTGGCAGCCAGAAAGCAGAACAAGAAAACAGTGCCAGAGACAAAGGGGTCAGAAACCAGGCACAGTGACCAAGGTCATGCTTTCATGACCTGCCCACCAAGATGCACTCAAAAGTGTGCTTTCCTAATGTGGTAGGCATTTCTTCATCCAATGAAGTTAGCATCACTATCACACTAGCCCCATTTTAATTAACTCCAAATAAATAAATGTCTCTGCCTCTGCTATATGGGATCATACCCCTCCCCTATTTTGAGGTCTTTATCTGAAAGTTGACTTTAAAAGCATCCCAGCACTACCTGGTGACTCTCCCTTTGCCACACCCCTCACCGACTCTGTTCTCACTTTCTGTGGGATCTGTACCTTAACCTCTGATGCCCAAAAAAACAGCAGTACCAGTCAGAGGCTCCTATGATCCTTTGCTGGTTTCTGCCAGCCAAACCTAAAGGCACTGATGTGTATCCCTAGCCAGATGCTGCTGCTTTTATTATAAAGAAACCTTTCTATTCTGAGGAACTGTGTTATGTTGTAGGAATGAACACACATGAACACACACACACACACACACACACACACATGCACAAACACCTGCTACCTTCCTATTCCAGACTCCAGGGCCAGCCTTCTTGTACTCCTAAATTATTTACTTTTGATGAGACCCCACATTTCAATTCATTAGAGGACAGAGGTATCCTGGCATGAAGTTCGACTAAATCAGAAATTCTGAGTAACGGGTTGTCTCCTCCAACAACAGGCATTCTTCCGATTTAGCCGAACAAGTCTCTGGCAGGAAAAATAATCGCCCTGGCACAAGATGGTGTTTCATGCAAATTAACACAGTGCAGACCGCCCACTGGGCCTCCAGGCCATCTGGACACAATGGCCTCCTGAGGTGAACTTGCTGTAGCCCCAGGCAAGGACTCCTGCTAGGGAGAGATAAAGCTTCCCTGCCTCCTTTCTTCTTTGTTTCCAACTATACTGTAATCTGTAAGAAATGGTACCCTAATCAGTAATTGCTGTCTTCTCTCCCTCAGACCCCAGCAAACACAAGCTGGCAAGCACATGCACACACACACACACACAGATGCACACCGGCATTCACAGGTTCACAGTGTAGCTCCTTACAAGGCTTTCTTTGGATCTTGGCCAAATGAACTGAAGCACCAAGTGCTGGATACAGTTGTGGGGCGATGAGTATCGTTCTGGGGACCCTTCAGTGATGCTGAGTGGCTCTGGTACAGTCCTGTGTGTTAACAGCAGATCCAAAAACACTGTATTTGCTACCAGGGCAAAGGACAGTCCTGAGCCTCTTCTAATAGGAGGCTTTTTTGTTCCAGAAAGTTGGTGTCCAGCAGATCTAGGCAGAAGAGAGGAGCCTGGAGCCTCTCAAGTCAGTCTGCAGGAAGGGAATCAGGGACTGCCCCTTGGTTACCTAAAAACAAAATAAGAAAGAAGGAAACTTCTACCATCATGACTGTTGTGACCACTGCTCCTCATTTTTTCAGGATGGCAGCCACATGATGATTCTAACCAGAATGTCTTGAAAAGTCATTGTATTTTATTTGCAACAGTTCAGTGTGTTGAGGAAGAATGCTGGAAAATAGAATCAGATTTACCAAGAGTGGAAAGGCAATACCTGCAGAGAGATTGGGTGCAGTGCCACCGGCCAGGGGAAAAATATTCACCATACTCTCTTCTTAAAAACACGATCCTATTGTTAAAGGAAGGTGGCTATAATTTTAAAAGAAGAAAAGATGAATGGAAGACTGTCTTGGCTTAGAGAATCCATTTCTATTTTTTGTTCAACTGAGTCACTCTGTGATAAAAGCATCCCGAACATCACAAGAGTTACTAACCTTTATGTCATTTCCCTTCCCACTCTGTTCCTGAAATGGCTAGCTTTTTTGTAGTATTTTTTATCTTGCTACAAACAGTATATAGCATTTCCCCATGAGCAAACATTACATTGACTTAGGAGCCATCCTGATGTTTGCATGCATGTGAGCTACCCTCTCCTCCCATCTTTACACTATCAGATTGGAATTCACTGTCTGTGTCTTGGCCTCTTGACTCTCCTGAATATCAATGTAAGGGTCATGAATTAATCATTATTGTGCTTAGAATGTTGGATCAGCCTGAGAAGCTCAATTTGAAACATCCTTCCCTTCAAGCTTTAATTTTTCATCTAGAAAGTATTTAGATTGATTTTGGTGCTCTTTGATTATATCCAGAGCCCCTTAGATTAACTTTTTTAAAGTGCTTTTGTTTTAACTTAATATATCACTACCAATAGCTTGGCAGTACTACCAGACTGTAGCTGATTCTAGATTAAATCACTGTGATTGGGTGTGGCTGTTCAGATAGAAACTGGGGAATTCTTGTGGCACATTACCAGCACGCAGCTGTCCTCAGAAGGCTCCACTGAAATAAACCCTTGTTGTTTATATCAATTCAGACACGTCTGTATACACTGTCTCATATATATCCTGTTTTATCTGTTTGGCATTTGAAATAAGGAAAACTAAAGACTCTGGTTGCAGTGTTGATGGCCAACTTTCCAAGGGCCAGGTTATTCCAGCCCATTTCCTGTCTCCTCCTCCTTCCCACTTCCCATTAATTTGTGAGCATCCTTAAAGTAGAAATTACTTTAGCTTTCTGTTTTCCACTCTTACTTTAGCTTTCTGTCTTCCCTCTCACATCTGTCCCACACTTCCTAGTGAAAAGCTTTTATTGTGTATGCCGTGGAATATAACATCTTTGGTATTCCCTGAGTAAACTGCTCTTATGATTTCTGTGACTTTCATTTGTGTAAATAATGACTGTTGATTTCACTCACAAGACTTCTAGAACATTTGATCCTGGCAAGGTGATAAAGGATGCATTCTTTCTTTTATTTCCTAGCATAGTTACTAGGGCTGCTTTTTAAATGCCCATTTTATGTGACAGGAATTTCCAAGTTGAAAAAGTATATATAACCCATTATGTCATGAACAAAAGCCTCTTGGACTCTTTAGGAAGATCTTTGGAGGATAACCTACCCCTCTTCAGCACCCCGGACACAGAGTCCATTGACTGCTAACACCATTTCTGATGAGGGGAGGAGAGCTGTTCCCCTGAGCGCTGAGCATCTGGGCAGAGATCCTTTATGTGAACTTAGGCCAGGTGCTTCAGCTGTCCGTTTCTCTGAAATGGTGTTGATAGTAATAGCAGTACTTCCTCATGCAGTTATTAACAGTGTTGAGTCAGTTATACATGCCAAGTTCTTTGAACTATACTGGCAAGAGTCAAGTGTTCACTCACTGCTAGGTGGTAATACAGGCTGTGTAGGCGGAATCATGGAGTGGAGAGAGAGGCAGGGCTTGAGTCATGCTAACCGGGTAAGAGTCCAGAATGTGCCAATACCTATCCCTCTGAATGTGAAAATTAAATCAACTTAGGATTTTCTGAGTTTGAGTTTCCTTCTCTATAAAATATGGATAAAATGTTTGTCCTTATCATCTACTTGCTATTGCAGGCAGTAAGAAAAATGCCACATTATTTAAAGGGTTAGCAAGAATTCATGTAAGGTGGCTGGTATAGAGCAGACATGCCTCAAACAATCATGATTAATCAACTTTCCTCTTACTCAAAGAGGCCAAAAAAGGAGAATATGCTTCCTTTGCCTTGGGAGATAATATAGCACTATGCTTGTCACATTAGTACTTAGTGGATATTAGCTTATTTGGAAGGTAATTCAGGCTTACAGCTTCTAGGATCCAGAAAAGGAACTTTCTTAAAGGTAGAAATTCAAAACTTTACATTATCCTACCAAAATGAATCAGATAATATGTGTAAACTTTGACAGCAAAACTATACTGGTTCGGGCTGGGGATTTATTTAACTCAGCGGCATTAGCACCAGCCTGGCAAGTGCAAGGTCGTGAGTTTGATCCCTGGTACCAAAAACAAAAACAAAAAAAAACCCATACTGGTTCATGTGAGCCAGGAGAAAAAGCACATTGGAATCTTTTAAAGAAACTATTAGGTGTTTTTTCTGCAGATAAAGGAAAGGCATAGGGGGATTCAGTCTGCTTGCAGCCACTGACTCCAAACACTCCAGGCAGATATGTCACAAGTCTCTAGAGCAGCCTTTCCACACTGAGTTCGAGGCCATAGTGAGACCCTATCTCAAAGCAAAACAAAGAAACAAACAAAAAAATCAGGCTTTCCAGAATTCCCCAATGTAATAGACATGGTCTGTAGCTTATCACCTCTGAAAGATGTCAGTCCCTTACAGAGATCCTCTATGAAATTAATTCTTCAATTTTACCATGATTATTTTATCATGGACTAATGAGATAGTGACTAGTGGAAACTCTCAAATTGCCTGTTTTAATAAATAGATAAAAATTACTTTTAACTAGTGTTCTAATTATCTATAGGTACATGACAATCTCTCATGTGTTTAAGGGCCTATTTTGAAAACAGAGTTTTCTTAATTCTGCTAATCTTTGCCTAAGCGCTCTTGTTTGCAGTGCTATTTGTGTTCTCTATGAGAACCCTTTTTCTAAATAGAGATACTTTTCCTGCCTTTGTGAAATAATCCTATTTTAGTAGAGGTCACCTTGACAAAGGCATTTTCCATATGAAGAATAAATTGTAGTGGTGAGTTTGCCTAGCCCGAAATGAGCCTGCCAGTGCTAGAGCAAGAAGCATATTAATGCACTTCAGGGTGGTTCTCTCACCCAGCACTCTGCCTGCCTCAGAGACATAATCAACCCCTACCAGGTGCATGGCTCCAAACCCTGAACTTGGCCAGACCACCCTGATCAGGGCTACAGGTTACTTTCCAGCTAGATGTCAGGTAGGTGTCACCTGAAGAACAGCATGCATTCAGTGACAAGATGAAGGTCAAAAGATATAAATCAGTTAAAAGACATGACCAGATCACGCAATTTTACCCTGTAGCTTACTCAGAGTATTTGATCTCTTAAATCTGAATAGTAACTTTTTATTCAGAAGTCTGACTTTGTTGAATAGATATGGCTTCAAGGTGTCTTTAAATAATATCCTTTAGTGTCCCCTCCCTGACTTTCTTTTCACTAAAATAATCTAGAACCAGGCATGGTGGTACACACATATAGTCACACTACTCAGGAGAATGATAAGCTTGAAGCCAGCCTGGACACCTTAGTGAGACCCTGTCTCAAAATAAAATAAAAAGGACTGGAGATGTGGCTCAGTGGAAGAATTCCCTTGGTTTAATCCCCCATACCATCACTAAAGGGGAAAAAATCATCTAGGGTCAGACTTCACCCATCAAAAGGCTTTTAAGTTTTGTTATTTTAATTGAGATACTCAAATATCAATTTAATCATTAGCAAATAAGAAAAGACCTACGTGTTGTCTGTGCTGCTGAAAGCTATTTCCAAGAACAACCTAAGTGATGCCAGAAAACAAGTACATGGTATGATTCACACGGTTTCATGGATAGCAGGAAAACCCATTTAGCTCGGTATTCTGAATACTGTCAGATCTTCTAATCATAAGCAAAAATTATCTTGGACTTGAGAACAGAATAAAATAAAAAGGTAAAAATATTTACCTGAGTAATTTTCAAGGCGGATAATGTTTCTAATAACAAAATGGAGTTGGCTGTTCATTTCCACCTTTAACTACAATAATACAGTGACAACTCTGCCTACAGCCTAGGAAGGCTGCCATAAACTTGAATCAACTCTACATAGATTAGCTCACATTTCTGTCTGAGCAGGTTATCAATCAGCGCATGCTCACTAGGCTCCTTGGCCTAGCAGCTGCACAAAGTTTCAAAGCAGCATAGAAAGGCAGCTCCTTGCTTTTCAAGTTCTTCACCCATGTGGGAGCAGCAATGGATGGAGCAGTCACAGAATAATTAGGGTAACAGAGATATCTCCTTGTCATTTGTCTATACAGTGTCTTTCAGCACAGATGATTCTTTATTTCCTATTTAGAAACACGTACTAAAGCACTGAAAATGTGTAACTTCTGGAATTAGCTTTACTCATTCCAAAAAATAAACATTTACTGTGCTACTAAAACTGTTTGTGCAGAGTAGGTGGAGCTCTACACCAAATAATTTTTTAGACTACTAATGAAAGTACTGGAAAGCAGATGCATTTTTATCTGTGTTTAATTCCCTATTGTGGAGTCTTTGGGGTTATTCCACATGCCATGCCTTTTTATGTTTCACAACATCACGTTTCCTATTTTACGTAGAACCTATGTGGTTAAAATTGTGTCAGTTTAGCATAAGCACTACTGTGCTTCCTAACCTCCCTAATCTTATGTACTTACTGTATCATGATTTATTAACAAGTACTTAGGTAATACAGCTTAATTGTAGAGCAAGAGTTAGAAGTCCTGGATGCTGGTGTTTTGGTTCCACTAATTTGATTTTATTCTTCTTTTATGTTGCACATTCCGTTAACTCCTGGGAGACACAGCTCTTCGCACCATCAATGATGCAGTGCGGCAGAGACAGTGCCACCTTCTCTGGGTTTAATACCTACATTTCATTATCTTTTAATTAAGTTCTTGGACATACAAGTAGAAAAAGAAACAATGGATGAGTCATGCTTTTGCATGAATAAGAATTAACTGTAAATATAATAAATATATTTTTAAATCTCTTCTGCAGTAAAATATAATGTTGATTAACAGTTACCAGATTGAGGTTAAGCAAATTTTAATTAAAAATTATAATGTGACCTTACCCCACTGCAGTACCATATACAACTCAAAGAACACCGAATTGACAAAACCCCTAAAATTGTTCAACAGCACCCCCTAGCATACATAATTTTAGGCTATCAGAGTAAGAAACAAATCCTGTATCTCTTTGTCTCTAAAGCACATTTTTTAAACATGTCTAGTGTTTTTCACACTATCCTTGGATTGAGCATCTAAAAGAACCTAAAAACAGAGGATATTGTAATTCAACAAAATAATTTTTGTGCATATCTTCAAAATATTTTTGCTTTAACTCTGGCTATCTATGTCCATTGTCTCTGCTTTGGTAGATTGGCTTAAGGAGATCTTTCTCTCTTTTTTCTTTCTTTCTCTTTCTTTCTTTCTTTCTTTTTTTCTTTCTGTTTCTTTCTTCTGGCATTTAGTAAGTCATTTAGGGAAGAGAAGAAAAAATGAGCTGGGGAGGTTTGGACATCTTCTAGGTAGACATGTGTGGGAGCATGTAGGACAGTTTCTGACTTTGTGATCTTTGGCAGGACCTTTTACCATTCTGTAACTTAGCTTCCTCTTCTATAAAATGGGTTAATTGAAATGATAGCTGTCTCACGGAGCTGTTGCAGTTAATGAACTGGGAAGTGAATTCCCAGTGATGGTTGACAGTCATTGTTAACATTATTTCACCAGCTACTCTTGGGTGTAGTTGTGATCTATATCTTGGGTTCTGTCATCAGCTGAGTTCAAACCCTTTGAGAGACATTGGTGAAGTTATTGAAACTTCTTGACTCTAAATGAAAATAGTAAAAACAACAGTTGTATATGACTATAGAATTAGAAAATGCATACAAAATGCCTACACTGGGCTATATGGAATAGATAGAACACAGCTGTCAGACTTCATATAATAGCAATAATAATCCTCAGATACTGAGAGAACAGAGACCACAGTATCAACATTCTGTAAATCAGCAAGCAGAGAGAATGAATACTGACTTAGCTAATGCAACAAAGCCAGTTATATTATAGAAATGACAAAGGCTCAGGAGTTTCTACTACCAAATATCTCTGTAAATGTAGGAGATGATAAAACTTAAACAACAGGATTGATTGAAAGTTGTTTAGAAAGGAGACCCTAGAGTCACCAACCTCATTCCTTACAGATTCTTTTAAGGCCAAGAAAACTAAAATGAAGTAAGGGCTTTTAATGAAAAACTACATTCTGAGTGCCAAGATGATTTGTTCTCATCCATTTGACTCCCAAGATACTGGCAGAAAGGTATAGATTCTCCGAGTAGAAGACAAGATGTACCTTCTATCTCTAGTTATTACCTTAGTCACTTTTGCATCGCTAGCACAAAATACCCACTGCTCACAACTTAAAGGAGCAGAAATTTGCTTTGGCTCACAATTTTAGTCCATGGTCAGCTAACTCCAAGGCAGAAACAGGATAGCAGAGGGGCATGGTGGAAATAAAGGTGCTCAATTCATGGCAGCAGGGAGCAGAGTGAAGAGAATGCACTTTCAAGGTCATGCCCCAGGACCTGCCTCTTCCTAGTGGACCACAGCTCAGTACTGTTATTACTACTAGTAAAAACAGAATGATGCACCATGAAGATAAATAATATCTAAGAATTATGGAACAGTTATCATGTTCCAGGTACTTGCATTATCTTGTTTCATCTCACTTAATGGGATAATAGCACTTATAAAAGATACACTGTTCTCTCTTTCATAGATTAAAAAATTGAGCTTCTGAGAATTTAAGTAATTTCTAGACAGAAAGTTAGAGTCTTGTTCTTTTAAATCTGGCTACTCTTAGCCCTGGTTTTCTAGACTCCACACTGAATCTATTTTCTGAATACCAGTTCTTTCTCATTCGGGCCATTACATTCATTGAGGTTCCTTCAGTTGCTTTTGGTTTTAGTCTAACTTTATTTCCTCTCCCTAGAAAATTATATGGGATTTTTCTCTGTTTAGTGAATTGGCATTGAAATTATAAACAAACCCAAGTGCCGTAGTTTTTTACCTAGCTCACTCTGAGTTCTCAAAGTTCGCACGCATCTAAAAGGCTCTGCACATGTCTGCATGTTGCTAAGTCCTTCATATCAAACCTTTATGGAATCTGGAGTTTTTCCAGCACAACCAAGCCCACAGATCACTGTTGAGTGGATTATGGGGCACAGCAGTTGTCCTTTAAGATTACAGACTATGTAAATGTTTTCCATCTTATTAGAGTACAGCTGGAAAAACTGGCTTTCCATATGCCAAAGATTAAGACTAGACCCATGTTTCTTACCATGCACTAAACTAAAACTGAAATGGATCATAGATCTAAACATTAAAACAGAAATACTAAACCTACTGGAAGAGAAAATAGGTAGGACTCTTGAAGACATACATACAAGCAAAGATTTCATGAACAAAACCCTGATGGCACATGAAATAATACAAAGTGTTAAGGTTTTCCAGCACAATAGAAAAGGAGAGAAAAAGTGGCCTTTATTGAGGACATGCAGAGGAGCACACCACTCCTGGGGTTGGGCATTTCTCCTCTGCCAGAGACAAACATGGCGGGAGATTTTATGACCTCTGAACAGAAGCAGCACTTGGGGCAGACATTGATGACACATGAGGAGCTAATTGGAATTCTCTTCCCATGCATGGGAAAGGAAAGAGGAATTTGTAATCAGGGCTGAGGGGGAAGGAGGAGGAAGTGGTCATCAGGGTAAGTGTTGTTTTGCTTTGGCCTTTCGCCACATTAGACGATTGCCATAATGTCCAGTAATTTATACCAGGGCAGAAACCTTTCACAAAGAATCAACAACTTGGATCTCATCTTATTAAAAAGCTTTTTCACAGTAAAAGGATCACCAATAGGGTGAATAGACAACCCATAGAGTGGGAAAAATTTTTAGCCAGTTGTCCCTCAGACAAGGGACTAATAACTATAACATATAAAGAATTGAAAAAAATCGGGCACCCCAAATTTAAAGACCCGGTCCAAAAATGGACATCTGAGATGAATATACACTTCTCAGAGAAATAAATACAAATGGTAAATATATGAAAAAATGTTCAACATCATCAGTCATTTGACAGATGCAAATTAAAACAATGCTGGGACTCTATCTCACTCCAGAAAGAATGGCCATTATCAAGAAGTCAACCAGTAACAGATGCTAGAGGGGTTGTGGGGAAAAAGAAACCCTTCTTCTCCACTGGTGGGAGTGTGGACTGGTGCAACGACTGTGGCAATCAGTGTGGAAATTCCTCAAAAACTAAGATTAGAGGTCCCATTTGACCCAACTATCCCCCTTCTGGGTATCTTTCCAGAAGAATGAAAACGTCATACCACGGTGATACATTTGCACTCATGTTTATGGTAACAGCGTTTGTAATAGCTAAATCTTGGAAATGACTCAAATCTCCATCAACCTCGGAATGGATAAAAAGATATATATACACCATCTGTCATGAAGATGGATATACTTGAGGTATTTCTAGGTGAATGCACCTTGAGACCATCCTCTTAAGTAAAATAAACTGGTCACACATGTGCAAATATTGCATTGTTTCTCTGGTGTGAGAAATTGAAAGTGTAACTAAGGACCAAAGTATGTAACAGGTATTGTGAAATAGGGAGAAATGGTTCAAAAGACAGGGGAGCTAGGGAGGGGGGAGAGGGAGGAGAGGGGAAAGAAAAGGAAGAGAATAAAGTAATAAAAGAAGGATAAAATAGAAACAAGTCTTTGTAAATAAGGAGGGAAACAGAAGTTGAAGGGAGGGGAGGATATTTGGGGAAAAAAGAGGAAACAAGATATATCATATATAGGTACAAATTCCTCATGATGAATATGATCATTATGCATATCTAAATTGTACCAATAAACTTGATTTAAAAATATAAAAATAAAGAATGGACATTTAAAAGATTTGATGAAAACTGGCAAGAAAACATTTAAAGTTCAGGAGAGCCTTGGAGCTGAGCACTCTCCAATCTTTGCGGCCAGCTTTGCTTGAGTGAAATGAAAGTTGCTGAGCATTGTAGCACAGAGGTAAAGGAGGACAAAGTTCAGTTACTTTTTTCCTCAAGCACTCAGTGAGTACCTGCCACTGTTATCTACTGTAAACAAGGAAAGATAAGACACTATCAAAGGGCTTACATTGTATTAAGCTGACATATTTAGAATAGTCCATAATAAGGAGAGACAGGTGTATAAACAGAGTGACAAGTTTCAACTAGGGACAGTAAGGGAGAAAGTGATTCTCCCAGGGAGGATGAGGATGACATCCTTGAGGTTTCCTTTGCCAGATGGGAAAAAGCAGCACCAGGAGACTTTGTCTGACTTCTGCAGCTCATGTTAGTCCCAAAGGACAAGGAGTTGTTCAAGTGATTTAGAAGCAACTCAGCAGGTGGTGTCACTTAAAAGGATGCAGTGCTTCACATTGCCAGTTCTCGCTGGTCTTTAAATAGAAGGGTGCAAATTTTTGAGGACATGGTTAAAAGTCCTCATGGACACCATTTAGCAAAGTTCTATTACTCTCCTCACATTTTGACAGGCTTGGTTATTCTCTTCTTTGGAAGCTTAAACAAGGAAAACAGTTAACTTATTTGAATATAGCAATGTTCTCCTTTCAAAGAAATTCACCTAAGTAGCTTACTATCTAATTTGGAAAAGAAAAAATTAAAAAAACAAAAGACATGACAATAGAAACTGGTCATGGTCTGTTAATGCTTTTTTGGAAAAGGATCTCACTGTTACCAGCTGACAAAGAAGTGCCTGTGCTGTGGAGGTCACCACGACAAAGCCATATGTGCTAAGCCTGAGCCCAGCAAATCTAAGCTTTGAGAGTCTCTTATATATTGAAAAAAAAAAAAAAAGTATGATGACCCATGAGTCCACCTAAAACATTCTCTGGGATTATAGTTTCCTTTTGGCCACATGTGATGGCCTTTTATTTGAGAGAAAATTGTTACATAATTATGTAAAGCCACTCTATCTGAGTCAACATGGAAAAAAGAATTGCGTAGAGAGAGCAAACACATTTTTACGATTATTAAATAAGATTTATGTTTAACAACACTGATAAACAAGCTGTTGGCAGGAGTGAGGGAAGTCCTGATTTATACTGTTTGCCAATTTCCATAGTGTAAATTCTCCCAATACCACCCCCCCCAAAATATTCTCCCATCAAGACTGAATTCAAACTACTACCAGTTGGCCGACAAAATTCCTAAATATTTAACAGTTGGCTCTCCCTAGTAAGAACTAGCTTAGGCATACCATTGATGCATGTATTTTTTAGCTACCATGTATAATGTTTTAGAAAATTTTAATCTGAAAACCTTCATAGAAATCATGTTTTTACCAGTTATTACTGATCTCTCTACTCCTTCTCATTCCCAGGCCACGCCATCCCTTTACAGTGTCCACCTTGACCTGCTTTAAACTGGTATGGGCAGTTACTCTTTTGAGCATTGGCCATATAAGCATTTCCAGGATTTTCCCTTGTGTCATCAAAATTGTGTGTCCCATCCAGGCCTCGTCTCATCTTTAGATACTGGAACATAGGATGGGACTTCAAAAATGTGTGGAGACAGATATGTCTTTTGCAAAATGGGAAGGGATCAAGAAATGGAAGGAGTAAGGAAGGAGGACTGAAGAAGTAAAAAGATTTAATAATATGTGTTATGTGCATTGCTAACTTCCCACAATGAATCATTATGTACTGCAGCATGTACTATTAGAATTTTTAAAAATAAATAAGAGTGTATATTGAAAGGCATGCCGTTACAGAGTTATGACACCATTTTAGCCAATAACTCTTTCATCTTGGCATTTTATATCATCCCAGAGCCTCTCTTTTTTGAATGTTTTCCTTAATGCTCTTGTTCATTATAATGCCTGCCTCATAGTTATAAAGATTAAATGATAAAAACAAATAACAGCAAAAGTAACAGTTGCAGACAACTATGTGGAGCTAGTACCTTTGCTGACTGGGTGTGGCATTTTATCTGTATTAAATCAGTTAATGCCCTAAGTCCCTCGTGTGGCATCTAGCACTGGAAAGGAGTTCCATAAATGGTAACTATTATTTTTACTGTTTTTTTATAATTATGAGAAACTTTAACAAGGAATCAAGAGTTGTTTTTCGTTGACAAATTATCATGGAAACATCAATCAAATGCATGTATATGGTAAGAAGCACATTAAGTATGATTTGCTTTTGTCTAGCAGTTTGTATTCTGTAACATATAATTAAGAGGGAACTGAGGAGAGAAATACAGAAATGCATATAGGCAGTGGGCCCCAGTACATGTGATTTGTCTGGATTTTGTTTTGTTTTGTTGCCTTTAGCGTGTTTTCTACTAAATCACTGTTGGACAACAGAAAAAGCCTTCATATTTGTATCTGTAATATACTGAAATTAAATTTTGAGAAATAGAATAAAGCCTCCAGTGTTTTATTAAATTTTATCAAGAAATCTTGGGTTTTGGCAAGATATCCTTTAAATCATTATTCACATGCTAAAAAAGAAGTGTCTGCTACATTTTGGTATGGCAGAACACAAAGTTTTATAAAAAAAAAATTCTTCAGAAAAATGAATTCCACTTTGGCTGTTGGTTCCATGGCACGGTATTATGAACACAGAGTTTAGGGAAAACATAATAGCTTAAAACATTGGCTGTCACCTATGATCTAGATGCTTGTAGAAGTCTGCCAGCATAATTAATCTGGTTTCTAAATGAGAAAAAAAAATATCATTCCTGTTAGTCTTTATTGCTGTATGTGTGGTAAACAGCCTGTAACAATGAGGAAGAGGATGAGGAAGACAATAAGTAACAACGTGGAGTATTACTGGTGACTTAGAATTAAGAATTCAAAGTACATTTTATTTCAGACAAGTTAGAAATATAGATGATACAGCCTGAAAACAAGAAAAAACTCAAAAAGTTAGCAATGCTAAATGATTGTGAAAACTCTGATATTAGAGACATCAGAAAAGTTTATTTCATGAAATGTATGAAAAAGTAATATTTCTAATTTTACATAATTTTTACATAGTATATGATTTAAATGTATCTGAATTAAGCTACATAAGTTGTTACTAGAATTCAAGGCCAGAGGCCTGACACTGGTGAGCCCAACAGACCAGATTTGGCCACCTGCTGCCTCAAGAATCCAAACAGAAAGAGTCAGGTAGTGGTTAAGCAAAAAAAAAAAAAAAAAAAAAAAAAAAGAATGTATTATTCAGTATGGTGACACTAGGCAAAAACAGGGGAACCAGCATCCTAAAGCCTATCTTCCAGCATACTGACAAGAGCCTCTGGATTATATAAGGAAGGAACCAAAGTAGAGGCAAGAGGTATATAGTCAGGTGGTCATGGTCAGAGTCTGGTGTGGCTGCTCATTATCTCAAGTCTAATTCAGTGAGGTCCTTCTGGCTCTGAGGCAAGTGTTATTCCTTGAGGGAGCACTTTGGTTCTCATCATGACATGATTATCCCTCCTTCATACTGGATTTCCTCCCACTTGGGGCACCTCCTCATTCCCGTCACGGGTGATCAGCCTGCAAGAATGGCTGTTCCTGGAAGTGGAAGATGTCTAAGTGTTAGTGTAGTGTCGTCAGTCTTAAAGGAGGATAAGAGAGGTTAGATAGGTTAGGGCTAATCAACTTTGTATTACAAGTTTTTAGAGAGACACTCCTAAGTCTATGGTAGCAAAGGATAGAGCTTCAGGCCCAAATGAAGGGTTAGTGCTTTTAGCAAAAGTAACTTTTAAGTCCTTATGCCTAGATCATCTAAAGGTTTCACCCACACCTAAGGAAATTATATAGTTAATCACACCAGGACACTTCTGAGGATCTCTTTAGAAAAACTGGAGCCATCTATAATCAGGTTTATATGGTTCATTAAAGCTTTTAAACATTTATTTTACTTTTTTCTTTTTATTCAAATAGGAGAAGATGTTCAATGAAGTGGAGAGGCAAGGAACAAGTAAACTGACTCTTAAGATTAGTTTTTATACTAGGGCCTAGAAGGAGTGGGAAGAACAGAGAATGTGTTGAAATGTTCAGAAATCTCTTTTACATGAGGTATACTTAATAAACTCAGGTTTGTTGTATTCAGTAATGAACCCCCAAGCTGAAAGTCCCCTAGCAAAAAAGCTTGGAAAGAAGAGATTATGAGAGAGGCAGGCAGGGAGCATAGGTGATATGCACTGTCCTTACTCCCTGGCAGCTGCCGAGGCTCCCACACCCACCGCCGTCCCCCATCAGCAGTTAGGTGCTGAGCTCATGTGTATTATCAAATGTGGATCAAATGTGGGTGCAAAAGTAGGGAAACATAATAAAGCTCAAAGCTTCGGGAAAGCTAAAAGGCTGGAAAAGATAAACAAACGAAGAAACTCGTGGATAAACACATGCCTTGAAAGCATATCAGGATCAATTCTCTTTGGGGTGTTTAGAATGAAGATATTTTTGGCAGCACATTTCTCTAAAAAGAGTGGGAGGAGGATGCGGCATATACTCGATTGCTTGAGTGTGGTAAATTTTCATTTTAAAGAAGTTGTTCAACCCTCCAGCTATAACTGGCCTTTACCTAGAAGTCAGGCTAAGAATAACTCAATGATGCTACAATGACAGAATTGATAATTGATTGTCAAGACAGGGTAGATAATGACAAACTTCATCCACACTGTAAAATAATTATAGCAGAGCAGAGCTGGCACTAGCTAAAAAGCTGGAGGGGAACAGTGCTATGAAAAACATCGACTTCCCTTCTGTACCAGGATTTCTCATGGGAAGTGTGCAAGAGAAAAGCTAAACTTAAAATTAACCAGGGCTAATCATAGAAGAGCTAAAATAGTATTCTATAAATATGTACAATGTTTATATTTTATGCATTACTTAAAAGTGAATTAAATTTTGAAGTGCTTGAAAAAAATCAATTTTTCACCACTTCAAAACTTAAAACCCCTTGTACATGAAAAATAAAAAAAATTAAAAATCATAATGCATACAAGAAAGCTTGTCACATGCCTTGTGTGAATATGTATATTAATACAAAAAATATTGCAAAAAGTTTATCGGCAGGTGAATTTAAGGTGCTATAGTGGCTGCTGCTTCTCTTTTCCCAGGAGGGGTCCTGCCCCGTGCTGAAGGAACCTTTGCCATGATGGCAGGTGCCTGGCTATTTGGGCTTATCTGTGCTCCCTTTGGTTTCTGTGCATGGGACCAGCAGGGAAAACTCTCCTGCCTGTTGGCTCACAGAGTTGGAAGGACTCAATCTCAAATTGCCAGGAGGGTCATACAGTAAATGCAACCAAGATGGTAAGCAAAAATGAGACATAAAGGAAGCAAGGCCATTGTTTGACTCTGAATCCAGTAGGCCAGAGCAGATCATTCCTACTAGGAAGGCCAGTCAATTACTTCTCTACTTGAACTTCTCTACTTCTCTACTTGAGTTTCTGGCACTTTCAACAGAGGGTTGGTGCATTGTCACAGCACTCTGGCTTCACTGTCCCACTGGCTGCTGTCCTTGCCCTTCCTTCTTCTCATCAGTACCTCCCTCAGGATTGTCCCTAAAAACTAAAATTTCTTTCTATTGTCCAAAGTCCTCCACTACCTCCTGGTTTCAGGCTCACCAGGTAGCGAGTCTATCAAAATGCCAACTAAAAAATCCCACCCTTTTTTCCCCACACAGGATAATTCCACTAGACTCCAGAGAAGGCTCCTACCTGTGGTTCGCACTCCAGCTGTGCAGTGGTCTTTCTAGAGCCCAGATCTGGTCAGGAGACTGCCTACTGGAAAACCTCCAGAGGCTCTCTGTCACTCCACACCCACGCTATAAACTCACATGATTTTTCTTCATTTCCCTGAGTATACCAGGCCCTCAGGTGTCCAGGCCTGCAGCAGGTGCTCCCTCCACCTGCAGTGCATTCCCATAGACCCCAAACACACACACACACACACACACACATACACACACACACACGACAAGACTGTCAATTTTTTTAAAATAATTTTATTTAAAGAGAAAAAAACAAAATAAAACAAAACAGAATAAAGGGTAGCGACAATACAGTATTCCAAGGAAAAAAGGAAAACAACAACAACAAAAAAAAAAACCTAAGAAATTATTACTTGACAAATTACATACTGACTTCTTGGAAATAGTTGTTCAAATTACAAAGTTAAAACATATAAAGTAGATTCAAACAGTGAGACTGTTAACAGTTCTGCTCCACAATCTGACAAAAACAGCAATATGGTCATCCATCTTACCCCCTCAAATATACATGCAATTATATCAAAAGGGTAAAATTAAACACAACAAAACAGAGCAAAGTGGAACACAAGAAAGCAATGTAAGACACAAAAATTTCAAAACTAGACAATCGGAGATATTCACTCTCTATCATACTGACTCATGTTTTCTTCCAAATAGTTGTCCATATTGTCACATATAGGGAATTCACATGAAACAACCTAGTATGGAATTGATCTGAGCAGGACAAGGAGGGCATTACAGGTCTTCAAGACCAGACATTAGGGAAGCCAAGAATGGCTGTCATAGTGTCTCTCATTCTCCTCAAAACAGCTGTCCATACCTTAATGTGTGTTGAACTT